>VWZV01008572.1:0-168070 GCA_013397155.1 Irena cyanogastra
TTGGGAGAGAGGGGGGAGCGGCGCCGCTGGCGCCACGAGCCGCCAGTGCGCCCTTTCGTGCCACCGCCGCTACCGGGCACCTACGCCGGCCTCCCCAAATCGGAGAGGGATGGAGCCAGAGCCTGCTCCCCCAAAATCGCAGGGGCCTGGAGACAAAGCCAGCTACCTCTAATCCGAAGGGGATGGAGCCCGGGCTGGTGCCCCTCAATCGGTAGGGGGCAGGAGTACACCCGGCCCCCTAAATCGGAGGGGAACGGAGACCACCCCCGGCTCAGGAAAGGTAAGTAGGACGGAGAATGTCCGGGAGCTGCGAGGACGGCGACAGCAGTGGCCCCCCGCAAATCGGAGGGGGACAAAAAGATGGCCCCCCCAAATCGGAAGGCGATGGAGCCGGGACCGGTCCCCCAAAATCAGAGGGGAACAAAGCTCCCGCCGGCCCCTCAAAATCGGTAGCGGGCAGAGACTGCCCCGGGCCCCCTAATTGGAGGAGGAAGGGACCCGCGCCCGCCCCCCAAATCAGAGAGGAACAAAGAGCCGGGCCCCCCAAATCGGAGGGGGACTGAGAGCCCCCGCGCCGTCCCCCGAAAAGCAGAAGGGGCGCAGCGACTACCCCCGTCCCCCTAAATCAGACGGGCACAGACACAACGCCGGCTCCCCCCAGTGGGAGGGGGCCGACACAGAGGGCCCCCCGAAAGCGGAGGGGTACCGAGACCACCCCCGGCATGGCAAAGGTAAAGAGGATGGAGAAACTCCCGAGCATCCCCCGGGGCGGGAGGGACAGAGACGCCCTAGACCCCCGGGGACCAGACAAAATAAAATTGGCAGAAATGCAGGTTAACAACACATCAATCGCAAAGCTCTGGCTCTCCCCATGGGAGAGGAGGGCGGAGACAACCCCGGCCACCCCACAGGGGACTGGAGGACAGAAGTGCCCCAGTCCGCCATAGGGGGAAGGAGCGGAGAGACTCCTGAGCCCTCCCCCTAGGCGAGAGGAGGATGAGACCTCTTGGCAACCGCAAAGGCGAGGTAAGGATGGGGAAGCCCCCGTTCGCTTCAAAAGAGAGGAGGACGGAGAACCTCTCGCTCCCCCCCACATCCTCCCCTCGGCCAAAGGTAAGGACAAGCACAGACCCCCTCCGTCCCTCCCCCAAAAGGGGAGGAGCATGGGGATTCCCCAGCCACCCGAAAGAGGACAGTGGATGAAGGTTCCCCGGTACCCCATAGGGCAGATGAGGATAGAGACCACCTGGACCCCTATAGGGGAGAGGAGGACGGACACCCCCGGGCACCCCCAAAAGGGAGGAGCACAGAAACCCCCTGGCCACCCCAAAGGGGAGAAGAGGACAGAGAAGATCTTGTGCCCACCCTCTGCCTTCCCCCATGCACCACTTCAAGCTGTGGGCTGCTCACAGGAACAGAAGCTTTGCAGAAAACCATTGGGGGTCACGCTTAACCAGATCAACATGAGACAGCAATGGGCACTTGCAGCCACGCAGGGCAAAGATTCCCTGGGCTGTGTTAGGAGGAGTTTTGCCGGCAGGGCGAGGCAGCTGAGAACCAAGCTCTTCTTAGGGCTGTCCAGTGATGGGCAGGAGACAATCAGCACAATTGCAAGAAAATGAAAAAAAAGAAAATGCATTTCAACAGAAGACAAAAGTGCTTTTACTCCAAGAGTGATTGAGCACAGCCACAGATTGCCCAGAGAGATCATGAAGTCTCTTTCCTTGGGGACATTTGAAACAGGATTTAATATCTTCCTGGCAACCTGGCCTGGCTGACCCTGCTTTGAGCAGGGCTGTGGACTAGGCAGTCTCCAGAGGTACACCTCAGCCTCAGTAGCTCTGTCATTATGTTATTTAGGTTTACTTGCTGGTAGGCAAAGTTTATGCAAGAGATAAACAAGTGTGGAGTTTATAAATATTATAGCCATTCTGATGTGGTACCATCAAGAGCTCATTGTAGCAATCATCACCAAACGACTTCTCAACTCCACTCAACATTTTAGTAAATTAGCTGAAATCAGCGGCTCATCTGTCTTCACTTCGAAACAATTTTAAAAAAATCCTTGGAAGCAAAGCAGATAAAACCAGAACTAGGTGGCAAAAATAGTAAATAAATGTATCTTTCTGAGCAGGGCCCTATTAAAGTCCCTCCCTGATTTCTTGGGCGCAAAGCCATGCAGGTGGCTAGCTGCCAAGCCCCTTCCGTGGTAGCAGGAATCTTAAAAGCAAGGAACTGTAGAACGGTTTGGCTTGAAAGGGTCCTTTAAAGGTTGTCGAACACCAAATCTTCCTCAAAGACCATTGGCATAAGTTTCTGAGGCTCAGTTATTTACCATAAGATGGTCACACAGAAAAGACCTTTGCCAACTGCAATTCTACCTGAATTGCAACCCCCTGCCAAACTGCCATTTTCTCCAGAAAGAGGAGTTAGCTTTCCTTCTTCTTTACAAAATATTCTTAGTGAGTTTCTGCTCCTCAGTAGAGAACCACCATACACTAGATTACTCACAGTTCTTCTTACTTATGGGAAGGTTGAACAATCTTTGTGTTTTCTTCAGCCACTGCTCTTGCTGCTTTTCTTTCCACAGATCAGGAAGCCTACTCAAAAAGGATACATTTAGTCCTGGCTGATTTGCCCCAAGTCTTGCAACTCTGTAACTTCCTCAGCCTTCCAGATCCATTTGTTTTGGAAAAATTTCTGATGGATCGTAATACCAAGATCTGTGGCCATTTCATGAGCAGTGTTGGTTCAAGGATTTTTTTTATTCCATGTGAAACAAAAAGCTTAAGTCATCTCACAGTCATGTCAGTGCAGAGCAGCTTAAGGGGAAAATACAGAACAACAGTTTGGAATGATGAGGGATGAGCTCCGTGATTGAAAATTTCCATCGCCAGCATGTTGGCTAGTGAGGTGCTGCTAAAACTTTGTCACTTCAGTTGATTCCCCTGATGTATTCAGTGGTGGGCCTGGGAATCAGCTGCACCTCTGTTGATTCCACCCAAGAGTTCAGATTCACCATACCGAAGTATCCATCCAGCCTGTGGCTTTGGACCCATCATTACAACTTGTGAAAGCTGGTGTTTGCTGTGTTAAGAAGGGACAGGAATTATCTTCAGTATAGTGTTTTCCTTGGTCTCTGAAATAACCTTTGGCTTGTTTCGGTCTCATTTCATCCTTTTCCAGATTGCATTTATTCTTGTTCACTTGTAAAATCCCTGGAGTTTTTGGACTGTGAAGCAGAAAGAGCTAAATGTTTACATCTTGCTTCTTATATCTCTAAAGACCTTTCAGAACATGAAGCAGTGGTTTGTGCACTGCATGGAAGATTGCTTGGGTAAGGGTTGCTGTCCTAAAGAAGGACATAAACCAAACCATGAACAGAAACTGAAACTCTGGCAACAACAGCCAGCAGGCTCAAGGAATCCCACGAGTGTGCAGTGTAAGAAATTTGTCTGTCTAGGGGCAAGGTGTGGATGGATGACTCCTGATTTCACTTACTGCCTCAGACTGGAGCCAGCTGATCCCTCCCATGTAGAATCTACCAGTTCCTCTGGTTGCTTCCCCCTTATTCCATTCTGGAGGCACTAAAAGACATTCAAGACATTTGTGCCCTGGAAAGTAAAAGGTGTATCACAGCTGGTTTTGGTGAGGATGATCCCAATTCCATGTGTGCGTGATCTGCCTGACACGTGGGACATGTCTGATGGCTGTTAGTTTGCCTACAATTTTGAACAATTTTAATTGACATCCAGGATGTGTGGAAATGTCACAACTTACCCAATTCCTGTTGTCCATTATAAAACTTAAAAGGTATTTCCAAGACGCTTGAAGCCATCTTTGATTTGCATATCCAAACACCATTAAGTGAGTGCGAACAGTGAGCAGAGACACCAGTGTAGTTTATCTTCAACTTTGTTTAGCAGAGTCCTGCACTGTATCACCGCTGCTGTTTTAAACGCACAAAGGCACGAGAAGGTTGTGGGAAAGGGAAGAAAAATCTGGCTCCAGAGAAATATAGGAGAATATCTGCCCAAGTAATTTTTATGTGTAGACTCTTCCTTAAAAAAACAAAACAGACAAAATGTCTGCTTCGTTATAAACAGGAAATGATAAAAGAAAAAAAGAAAAAGAAATAGAGAAGAAATTGCTTTTTTCTTTTCATTCTCGTAGTATTCAATTGTATAAAAAAGATACAATGGTGAAGGAAATGCAAATAATAAACATTAGACCCAGTTATGGGTCTATGGTGCCTAGCACCTCATTATTCCATTTTGAAGTCAATGTGAATTAACCGTCTATACTTGGTTTGGGGACTTGAACTCCAGCTCTGATTTTCTGGGCTACATTTCACTCTGGTAAACTCCTAAGCACCAGAGGAACACTATGTGGTGGGTAATCCTTTCAGTATCCAGTAGCTGCTGTTAAAGCTTTCTTGGTGCTATCCCTGCCTCTGTCTGAATCTTTGTACCTTCCCCCCAGCTTGGGACCCCATCTGTGCACCACAAGCTGTTCCTTAAAAAAAAAATAAGAATATCACCAGAAGTACAGGCCTACCCACAGGAATTCTGGATGGATCACGTTTATAAGGCCTCCATGGGGAAAAATATACTTTTGGTCTGGAATTAGGCAATTACCACTGGAGCAGCACTGCTCTACAGCCTAGCTGGAATTTTTGTATGAGCCATCTTTCATGAGATGAATAAACCTAAAGACNAGATTTCATGAGCCAAGTCGATTTTCAGGGAACTCCCATGAGGAGGGAATCCTGATTCTGCAGCGTAAGTGGCAGATTCAACTTGCACCTCCTCCTCTGTGGTGCCCAGCAGGAGCAGCAGTGGTGTGTGCAGCCCCTTGAGTTTCCCTCCCACAAGCTGATCCTAATAAAGGCTTTTTAAAAGAAGAAGATCTCCTGGCCTGTTTTTATCATTTCAGAGCTGTATAAATAAAGAACAGTGGATTCCAGTATTTAAGTGGCCTACAGAATCACTTGAGTGATGTCCACCCACCCACTATTATTATACCTCCTCTCTCTGGACACAGATGCTAGTGCTTATGTTAGCTGGTCTAAATTTTCTACTGCCATTTATCAGGAAGTGAGCACTAAGCTGGATTTGGGAGCAGGTCCAAATTTAGCCAAGGCAGTTTATTTTCCAAAGAAAATACTGTTGACAATAGAATCAGAGTTTACAGACTGTATCTTCTGACTGCACAGAGACATTCAAAAGCTGCTCCCTAAAATATGGAGTAAATACACAAACTGGCCTCTACATACCATCCTAACATGGTTCCTGTGTATTTATGTACATTAGACTGTGCTTTTTCTGGTGCTTTTGAAAAAAGGTTCAAGGTGAGGGATTTCAGCAGCTCACAAGGTTTAATGTTGCATGGCACAGTCTGATTTTTTTTCAGGTTTATATTGGCCAATATTTATTGAATTTTATGGAAGAGCTGTATTTTGTTTACATTCTGGCTGGTATTTTGAGATCCCTTTGCCAGACACCCACAAATACCTAACTACTTCTAAAAGTACCGGTTGTGCAAAAAGAAGCAAGAGACAGCCTGTCAAAGCCACGTTAAAGGGAACAGGGTGTTACTGAAACTCTGAAACATCCAATGAGCCCCATAATCCTGCAATTTTGGTGGCACTGAGGGGCTTTGCAGGATCTGCCCAGCCTTGGTAATTTAGCACAGGCCGTAGGAGAAAGACCTGGCAAGACCTAGAGAGATTTCTGGAGTCTGCAGGAGCAAGGAAAGAGAAGGAAACACAAGGCTAAAGCTGGGCTGAGACTCTTCCTTGCTGCACAGACCCACTTCTTTGCTGCCCAGCAAAGAGCCCATCCAATCTAAAAATCTCTCAAGGAGCAAAATCAGAGCAGAACAACAATAGGAAAAGAACATTGAAAACTCTTCCTTGCTTCTTAAAATAGCTCTTCCTGTGTGCCTGCTTCCCCGCCCTCCCCACCATTTATTGGCAGCTGGAGCAAGTAGTTAAAAAGGGACTTTCGTGCTGGGACAAACATGCAGAAAGGAAAACATTTTACATTTTTCTTTGCCAGTATGTACATTTCTGAGTAAGTATTATTAAAGATACTTCCATGAGTGACACAACTTCTCCTGGAAGCCAGATGACTTTTTCTGGTTTTATTCTGCAGTTGACAAGATGATGTCTGGTTGCAGTAGAGTAATAAAGCAATTATTCCCTGATAAAATTATAAGGCAAGGTTTCATTTTACAATTATCCATGAACACAGCGAAGGAGGTGATGTTGTATAAATCAGAGAAAGCATTTGTCAAATGTCTATCACTACAAAATTGTCTAAAAGGGAAAACTGGCTTAGACTTTTAAAAAGACTTGTGCTTTTCATTTTTAAATTTGATTTAATTTTGATTTTGAAACCAAAAAACTTGACCAAAAAACTCCACCAAAACCAACAAACAAAACCCTCAAAACCCAAGATCAGTTTAAGAAGACTCTTAAAAACAACATATATAGCAAAAATCCTTTCTGGAAAAAAATTTGTCTGGACCAGGGAATCAGGACCACTCCTGGTTAGACTTGTGCCAAACCCATTCAGAATCAGTGGTCTCCTCGAAGGATTTCCTTTATTTTTATACTGTTACAGCACATCCCAGTCTTTCACTTTAGTTTACTGCTTGTTTTGTGATGGAAAATTGTCCTTCCACAAGGGCAGCATGAGCTCTACTTTTATAAATATCCACCTCCATGATAAAGATTTATGTTTATAAAAATATTTATACTTCCTCTTCTGTTAGGAGAGGAAAAAATATATTTTATAATTAGGCAGGAGCAACAAACAAGATGTGCGATTGCATTATTAGCATGTGTGAATTCAGAATAGGAAGCCCTGTGAAACTTTGCTTGGGAAAAAAACGTCCCGGGCCTGCACAGTAGGTGACTGTTAAGTTGCCAGCTCTTGCCAGTGTCAAAATACCAAGACTTACCATATTAGTTCACTCATTCATATTAGTTCATGTTAGTTCAGTCATTCCCCAGCAGTGGGCACTCAAGTGTTAGCTAGGTCTCACTGAGCCTCTGACATCAGTGATCCCTGTGCCTTTTCCATGTGTTCTTCTCTTCCAGACAGGTTAGCATAATAGCAAAGAGACATGTAAAGAAATAAAATTAAAATATAATTAAAAGGAAACAGCATTAGAGAGATTTTTATTTATGTATCTGTACAAACATATTTGTTCATGTGTTTATCCCCAAAAACGGCTTACTTTCTTAACTTCACTGACTTTCATGATTACCAAATATGCAAATTCATTAACCCAGAGAGATTACAATATAGTCTGAAAACGTTTCTTTATGGCTAAATTAAAATTTATAGCCTTTAAAATATTCCCTAAGATTAGAGAAACTGTTCAATCCAATTACTTTCTAGCGCTGCACACCAGAGTTACATTCTATCACCTAAGATAAAAGCAGGTGCTCTGCATTAAAATTTTTGGACACTCTCCAATTATTACACAATAATTACACTGAGGTTTAGTCTTTGGATGCTGCTACTTTGAATAAGCAAACTGAAGTTTGTTTAAGCACTAGTTTAACCAAGTGAGGTTCGGAACAGGTCTGGAACCTCTCTAAGAGTAAATGCTGGTTGGCCAAGGAGTACAATTTGCAGTATGTGGCAACATGCATTACTTCTGTTCAAAAGGCTTTTTGTTTGTCCATTCAGGCTCAATAGTTTTGTACTTATGAACAAAATAATGCAAATTTACTGTATTTTCTGACATTGGAGAAATGCTTGTGAAGTCTTCCTCTCAGCGAAGTGCCAATAATTAATAAATGTCTTTTTCAGTTTGAGCATTTCTGTTAACAGGGTACAGCCACTATAGCAATTACTGCATACCAAGGCAGGCATGAAGTCACCACCCTTTAAGAGTGAGTTTATGACCAGCTGATGTGGTTTTAAGTGTGTGATGCTCCCAAAAGGGTTAGTCCTGCCCTCCCTCTACTCACAAATACCGAGAAAAGAGTCCTTATTTTGGCATTTCTTTCCTCATCCTCTGTGAACAAATGTGATCTGCTGGGAGTGGCCTGTAAGTCCCCAAGGCAGCTCAGATCACCAGGGGCTGTGGCAGAAACAGTCACTGTTGGGTCAGCAGAGAATGAAACCCACGAGCATCCGCCGGAACCCTCATGGGTACTTATCCCAGCTGTAAATCCGGTGGGTGCTGAGTGAACTGGGTGTGGGTGAGTGATGATCCCTGAATCCCAGAGAGACTTTGGCTTTGGCTGTACCCTCCGTCCTTTGTCATGTGTGACTGCATGAGCCTCCCTGCTTGGACACCCCGTGGCAGGGACCTGCTGGACAGATGACCGCTGCTGGTGGATCTTGCCCTGGGTGCTCAGCTTCATCTACAAGCTCATAACCAGTCAGGCCATCTGTATCTCTTAGAGGCTTTAAATAAGTCCTGTAAGCCACCCATCACCTTCAGGCCACGCTGCTGTGTGAAGGGAATTTCGTGTATAGCATTCAGCCTTCTTCTGCAGGCCGGTTCACCTTGGCACTCTGGGTGCACAGAGGATACACCTTACCCTCAAAGCTCCCAAATAAACAGGAGCAGAGGCTCTGTGCTTGCAGGCAGCCTGTCAGGCTCTCACAGGTGCAAACAGCTTCAATGTTCAAGGCTAGGCTTTATTTGCTGAGTTGTCATTGGGCTGGTCAGGTTAAGGTTTGTGATCTGCCCAACACAAGCAGCATGTGGTTTGCTTGCCCACTAACATTTAGTAGCTGTGTATACCTGCAGTCACACACACCATGCAGATTTCAGTACAGGTTTCTTTTATTGCTGTGTTTCTCTCTGCTTGTATTTCTGCACTTTCCTGGTGACAGTTTTATTCTGACGAAAACTACGCTTCTGAAGAACTGCCACAGGAGGGCTCCCGTGTTTAAAGTTTCCAGATATGAGCACATTGGCAGTGCATACAAAGGGCTTTATTTCCCTTCAGTCCTCCCTTCAGCACTAGGGAGGTCTGGCTCACACATATCAGGGAACAAACAGTCGTGCTTTGAGCCACTCACCGTGGCCGCTATGACCAGATTATGTTGCACTGAAGCTCACCCTTCATGTCTGTCCCATTATATCACTGTTCTCCTGGCCTTCATAATTTCCTAATATTTCCAAACTTAAACTGCTGGTGTGGTAAATTGGATGATATTCTTAAAGAACCACATGATGGAGGCCTGTGAAATGAATTTACCTAATTTACTTTCACTGGCTGAAGCAATTTCTCTGCTCCAGCTTAACCAAATGCAATTGTTTTATCTTCCTGGTCTTCTTATCAGATAGGATTAGCTGTGCTGAATCACTCTGAAGCAGCTGAACGAATCAGGAAGGAGTTCCAGGAATGCTACAGCCCACTGCTCTGTTCAGTTTGCCCATGGAGTAAGAGAGCTCAGCTCTCTTATGACAAAGGCTCTGGCCAAGGATCCTCACAGAAAGGTTTAGCTCCTCAGACTGGTTTAATGAAACAATTTCCTGTCCAAAGATGCAAACACTAAATGCCTTCTTTGGAAAAGGCTAGAAGATAAAGAGCAGAAAAAAGACATGTGGAAATATGAACTTCTACCTTTTTTTCCCCCCTTCTTTGTCTGTACAAAATTTTTAGCATGTCTTAAAACTTCTAACACAAGATCTTTTCCATTTCTTTCTCACTGTCAGTTTTTCTCTAGACTCAGCGAAACAAGCTCTGTTTATTAATATGAGCTTGTCCCAAGGTCTGGTTTTGCCAAGTCTTGAACATTAGAAATCCCCTAAAAATCCTTTCCTTCTCATCCATCCTCCTAGCCTTCCTCTCCCACAACGTACACAAGGCACTTCCTTAAGGTTTGCTCTGAGATCAGAGTTTCCTCAGGATGTTCAGCCTCAAAGCTTAAGAAACACTGCAACACATTAGTCACCTCCCTCACCACAGTTCCCAAACACCAGCAAGCCAGACTTCCAGCTGATGCAATTCATCAGCATTACCCTGTCAATTTCACTGAGGATCTGATCCACAGCCACTTGCTGGTCTTGTTTTGTGGGTAACCAGAGAGGCAATGTGTGCAAAACAAAAGTGGGAGAAACTCATCCTGTATGCTTAGGGTCATCTGAAGATTAAATTTTTGCTTGGAGTCAGATACAAATAAAAAGAAGGGGATATGTATGTATGCCTGTTTTGAGATTTGTAGAAATGTGTTGATAATACTATTGTCCTGTAGGATTATCTCTTTGCCTTTTGTGTCCCACACTACTAGAAATAATAAAAGCATGTACAAGAAACGTCAACAGAGGGAGTGCATACCAAATGATATTTACTTAATCACGCGTGAGAACTCTGCAGTGGATATAATTCACCCAAGGTGAATTAATTTTTTTCTTTTCCCTTGTGTCTAGATTTTCAGGTTTTCAATGCCTTTTGCAACAGGACAGTTTGTTCAGCAGAGCTGTGGTGTCTGTCCTGACGTGGGGCAGCTCCTGCCCCCCACGACACAGGCCACAGGGTAGGGACTGTACGTGTTGCATACGCAGTGGTGACACTCACATTCCTCTGAGTAAAAACACACGCATTCCCAGCACATTCCAAAAGATAACTCTAGTGCTGTGGTAAAATGCTATCTAACTCCATTGTCACCTGACTCAGTACAAGCAAAGGGTGAAATCAGGAGAGATGCATCAGAATAAATCTACATGGAATCACATCTTTAAAAAATTCTGATCAGCTTCCTTGTCAAAGCCCAGCTGTGTTTTCTGCTCATGTTTTTCTCACTGGATGTGCAAGTTAATATATTCCTAAATTATTTTCTAGAAAAGTTTTGTTTTGTTTTCCAGTTTCACAGAATGGTCAAATGGATTTTCCTCAGACTTTCTCCCAAAAGCCATTGGCTGAGGATAGTGATGGAAAATTTCAGCCTAGAAAGTAGAACCTTTCAGAAACTCAGGAGCAAGGGAAAATGCTGGACTTGGAACAAAAATTGTTTTGAACCCTTAACTACAATACTACGTCAACAGCCATGTGGGTGCTATGGTACAGACACAGCATTGATTTACACATGCAAGTTTTGAAGCTGAGGCAATCAGTGTTAGTTATTTTATGGACCAGTAACATAAGAAAAACAGAAGATGCACACAGCTGGGTTGTGCTGCTGGCCTGATTTGACTCACCAGACTTTCTCAGGAAATGCTTGAGCGTGTTTCATTCAGTAGGTACAGTCGGCAAGCCTGGACAGAGCACCCCTCCTCTGTTTGATGTGGTTCCTAGGGCTTGCACATCGTTTGTATCACACAGGCTCATGGGCGCTCAGGGCAAAATGAATTTGGCTGATGATTAAATGGCAAGCAAATACAGTGGCACTCTCCAAAAATCCTCTGATACTATTAGAACATACAAATCAAAGCCTGGGTAACAAACTCATCTCTCAGTTCACTCTCTGAAACCACATGATGGTGCAGAGGTTGAGAAGGAGCAAATCTAAGATAAGAAACTTGGTAAGCAGTCACGGAATTTACTCTTCTGCAGGGACACTGTCATTCATCTTCTGTATGAGAATCAGGAGAGAGCTTGCTTTTAGGGGGAGGCAGCAAAATCATTTGGAATCATCATGGATGTGTGATGTAGCCTTTGCATTTTGATTTTCATCCTCTGTGAAAAACTTCTGCTGACAGGTAAGAGAGGTTTGCTATCACAGCCTTAGCCATTGAATTGCAGCTCACACTGCTTTGTATGGAAGAACTCTGAAGCCTAATTGTGCAAGAACAAGTGCTCACAGAATAGCAATTACTGCGTCCTTCTATGCTGTGGAACAATTATTGCTCTCTTATAATACCAGCAGCAGCTCAGGGAAAACCCATTTGCTGCTGATGCAGTCTGAAACAGGAAAAATAGTTAGCTTAAACAGAAACAGTCTAAACAAAATGGTCTTCGGCCTCAGTGGCCAGAGTTCCTGTGTTAATTTATAGCTTGGACCACCAGTTGCTAAGATGCTTTTTAGTCTTCAGGTTGGTGAAGTAGTTTTGGGTTCTGTGCAGAGAACCACTCATTTTTTTGTAAGCTTTGATCTGCAATTAAAAACAGCCCCACTTTTTCATTTTATATTTAAAAGGCAGAGTATCTAGCCATTCCTTTGAGAGTAGGAGAAGGACTGATTCTTGCATAAGCTTAGCATAAATATCCAGAGAAGAGAAAATGCATGTTCCTACCCTAAATGCTTGTGGTTGCTTTGTCATTCTCATTTCCATTAGAGGGTGCCCTTGCTTCAAAAATTTCCCAGTTCCATGGGGTTCCTTCCATCAAAGGGTTGCCTTTAAAGCAGGTCTTCAAGTTAGGTGGTCCAGTCCAGTTAGTAAATGCTAAGCAAGGTAGAGACAGTATGATTAAACAAGATAGCATTACTTATTTTCCCTGCTGTACAAGTCAAGAGCACTGCAGACATTAAAGATCAGGAGGCAGCAGCTGTTCTCCTTGGAGTCTCTCATTACACAGACCCTGCAGAGAGCCTCACCTACAGGCTAAAACCACTTTTCACAGTTTCATTCTTTCTTTATTTTGAAAGCTAAAGGACTGTTTACATTTGCATTTTAAAGTCCATTTATACAAAAACTTTCTGCTTTGTACTGAATATTGGAAATAAACTGCATCTGATATTTATAAGACTTTACAACTAGGTGCATTTTGAACAAGCCAAATAAAGTACAATCAAGCACTGGATAGGTTTTTCTACTGCCACGTTGGCAGCAATGACTCAGTGCTGGAAGAGGAGATGCTTGATCTCTGCAGCTGTCCAGCCCAATAACCTGCACATGATATCCTCCTTCATGCAGAGCCATCCATCTAAAAGGCAGCAGGATATTACTCGAGGAAGATGGTGGCACAAAAGGCACAAAACAACCACCTTCTATTCCTCTCTTCCCTTCTGTTCTTCCCTTCGCTGTTTCTGTAGATAATGAAAATTGCCATCAACTGTCCTCCTCCTTCTTCACCAGCACCTGGTGCCATGAAACCTGCGTCCCACCTTTATCCTGACAATCCATATGGATGCATTTTTTTAAGTGCTCAGACTTGAATAGTTTTAAAAGGAAATAGCAACAATGACATTGGGTTGCTGGAAGTACAATTGTTGGCTAAGCACTGTCAATATTTGAGAATCTTACAGCTAAACTTGTCTGCATCTGCCTCAAAGAAGAGGCAGTTGACCCTTCAAGCATTGTGGAAGCTCACTCCAACCCCAAGATTCAGCTGCAGGCTGAGGAGAAACCAAACTCTCCCACTGCTTCAATTTCAGGCTGCTGCATTTGCTAGTGACACTCCTGGATATGATTTCTACCAGTGTTCAGCAGCAGCTGTGCCCCCAGCTGGGAGCTTTCACTTTCTATTTTTAAAATCAGTGAAATCAGGAGCATATGTGGCCTATAATTTGCCATGTATTTTTAATAATATAATCCACTCAGCAGAGTATCAGTCAGTAATTCTATGCAGGAGATGCTTTGCTCTCTAGGAGATCCTTTATCAGGGTTTAGGATACCTGCTTCTATTGGGGGACTGATGTCCTCTGCAATTTGCCGTCATCAAAGTGCACAGTACATCACACAAAAGACTAAATCATACAGAGTTTGTTGCCCAGGACCAGGCTCAGAAGCAAATAAGTGACAATAGCTTCTCATTTTGGTGCAAAATGGGAAACAGTGCATGACAGCCAGTTACACCCCAGATACTCTCTTATTCCTGGATTGTGATAACAGTTAGTGAATAAAATATATTTTAATTCACATTTGTGAATGTAAGTGGTTTGTACATGTAAGTGCACATTTATTTTAAGCATTGTTATATTTTCATGTGGCAACTATTTCTAGCTAGAAGACAAAATGCAAGAGGAGAAGGAGGAAGAAAAAAAATGTAAATAATATCTGGCTAGAGGTGAAAAGAAAACTGAAATGAATGGCAAAGAAGCACTGTAGGTGATATTTTTTCTTCCCATTAACAAAAAGATAAGCCTTTGGGACTTACAGAGTCAATTCGTAATGTATGGTTTTTTTTCCCTTGCCCCTTAGAATTAAGACTACTTTTTCATTTCAGAGAGGTGTATACCACATGTGCTACAGCCTAATCTGGATGTCCATCAGAACCAGGCCTGCTTCTGACTTAGGCTGCTCCAATGTCTACATCAAGATGTTTTGGAATAATTTTTTATTGAAGTCAGTAGAGTTACATGTGTAGCTTGTAAGAAAAGCTAAAATGGCAAATCACACAGGGCTTGAAAGAAACGCAGGACATTTCAAGCATCTCTACACAGGCAGGTATAGCAACCCTTCTGGTGTTCCCATATGTGTAAAGGTTCTATTTTTTGCCAAGGGACCTTTGTATGTTAATTGTCTTCCCTATGTGAGTTTAAAAGGCCACCCAGAGCTGTCTACGC
The DNA here is from genome assembly GCA_013397155.1 of Irena cyanogastra. Taxonomy (NCBI): domain Eukaryota; kingdom Metazoa; phylum Chordata; class Aves; order Passeriformes; family Irenidae; genus Irena; species Irena cyanogastra. The sequence continues at coordinate 14,424 of VWZV01008572.1, forward strand.
TCTGTCCCAGGGATGCTTAGAAGACTTGAGTAGGCTTATGAGGTTCTGTTTTTGAATAATCTCTGACGTTCAAGAGTGCCTATTTCTCATTTGCTTTGCCTTATTGTGATCTGCTGTAATCAGTTAGCCTTTAAGGTTTCCCTCAGGGACCATCCATCCTCCTCTGAAATGCCAATGCAGAGGAAATGTGTCCCTGAGGTGCCTCTGAATTCCAAAGTCACCAGGTCTTGCAAAGGCTTCTCACACATTCTATGTATATTTGCTGTCAGTCTATGCCAAACAGGCTTTCATCTTCCTGCAGGTGTTATTTGGACTAAAACCTGGTCGGGTCTCCATCCCTTGTGTACCTGATGATGGCCTTATTGTCACTCATGGAATGAAATTGGGCTACAGTTGGTGGTGATCTTCTTTCAAGACCAATCAAGTTTATAATCAGTTTCTCAGTAGTGTTTATATTATATCACTGCACTATACTGTAATTGTTGTTGCTGTCTGGAATGGAGAGTGGAGGAAGGGGAAGAAAAATCCTGCCTATCTTCCTGTGTATATCCTGGCATGGCCACTGGAGCTTGGATTATGAACTGAAATCTGAGGTAGGTCTAACAATAGCCGCAACATCATCCCATTTATAATTTCACTACAATACTGCATGGAAAGTGACAAGAATAAGTGTTCAGATGACTGTTTCAGGGCCTTACATCTACAATCTGTGAAATGATATCTTTGACTTGGAGGCTTGAGTATGAATGAGATGGGCAATGAATTCTGTCCTCAGGACTAGGATATCCTGGCAGGACAACCAGGGAAAGCTCGCCAAGCTGCTTCCTAGCTCATGGATATACAGAAAAGCCAGCATCTAAGACAGAAAGGTCTGTACCTTTCAACAGCTCTAAATTCACGTGAAATACAATTATGTCAAGCAGAAAAGACTGGATCCTGTTGGCAAACATCAGAAGTGGAACAAAACTGATGAGAATGATGTGGACAAAGCTGCTAAGTTGAATATCTCTAGACCTTGGAGCCAGAATTGTTGTCCCAGTGGGATCTTCCCTGCTTTGAAGCTTCTGGGAACGGTATTGCTGACAGGTTTAAACCAGAGGTTAGCTGGTGAAAAATAAACACAACCTCATAGCATCATATTTGGCTTCTGCTCAGTCATCAAATTGTATTTGTGTCTTATTCACTTCTCCTCTCAAAATATTTCCAGCTTTCATACTCAGCCAGCTATCTGTAAAACTCACCAGTAGTAACTGTCACACTGGGACCAGTGCTGTTTGATGTCTTCCTTAATGGCATGGACAAAGGGATCAAGCGCACCCTCATCAGGTCTGCAGATGTCACCAAGCTGAAGGGGCAGTGGTACACCAGAAGGACATCCAGAGGGACCTGGCCAAGCTCGAGAAGCGGCACATGGGAATCCCATGGGGTTTAACAAGGGTAGGTGCTGCACCTGGGTCAGGATAACCCCTGCAATCAATCCAGGCTGGGGATGACCAGATGGAACAGCCCTGGCGGAAGGACCTGGGGGTGCTGCTAGCTGAGAGCTGGCCCTGCCCCGGCCACGTGTGATGGGACCCAGAACTCCCCTGTGCTGGGCTGAGCCCCCAGCATGGGCAGTAGGGGAGGGGATGGAGGGATTCTCCCCCTCTGCCCTGCTCAGGTCAGACCACTCCCCACCCTACAGAGCTGCCTCCAGCCCTGGGGCCCAGCACAGGAAGGATGTGGAGTCAGTCCAGAGGAGGGGCACCAAGATGATCAGAGGGACAGAGCAGCTCTGCTGTGAGGAAAGGCTGGGAGAATTTGGGTCATTGTGCCTGGAGAAGGAAAGGCTCCAGGACACCTTTCGGTACTTAAAGGGGGCCTATAACAAAGATGGAGGCAAACTATTTATCAAGGTCTTTTGCAACAGTACAAAGAAGGATGTTTTTAAACTGAAGGAAAGTCAATTTAGATTAGATTTGAGGAAATATTTTATGATGAGGGTGGTTACACTGGAATAAGTTGACCAGTGAGGTGGTGGATGCTTCATCCCTGGAAAAATTCAAGGTCAGGTCAGATGGAGCTCTAAGCAACCTGATGTGGTTGAAGATGTCCCTGCTCATTGCAGGGAAGGGAGGAGTAGCTGACCTTTAAATGTTCCATCTGATCCAAACTATTCTATGATTCTATGATCACTGTCCAGGGCACCACTTCTTTACAATGGCAGTGCTCATCATTCACAGCCATCTGCTCAGCTCTGCTCAGAACTTAGTAAACAAGGCTCTGGAGAGCCAAGCAAATGCTTTAGCTTTTGCAACATTAGACCACCTGATGGAGATATGGTCGACTCACTTAGAAGTGGAAACTGAAAAATAGCTTGGCTAATAATGTCCCATTCTTGAACCTGCTTTGGCAGTGGGATAGATAAGATAATGTAATAGAGCTTTCCCATCTCTGGTTTCTAAAGTCACCATAGGATTCAGGAAATGGTGGATCAACAGGTCAGCAGATACTTCTGTTTTTCTGTTTTGCTGGCTCCTTTACTTGTTGTGTATCTCCTGGTTACCCTGGGAATAAAAGAAAACCCCAAAATGTATGATGCAAGTAGGGAGACACAGAGATCTGAGACAAATGAGGTTAAATAAAAATTTCTTAGAACACTTCAGAAGGTAATTAATTCAGAAGGTAATTAATTTCCAGGTTGTCTGGGAAACCTGGTTCAAAAATCTTCCTGAATCAGGCACATGAAATCAGAAACGCAATTTTCATCCATGTAAAATGCCTTCCATATCGACAGCAAATTGACTGTCTTTCAGACTACAAAGGCAGCATCCTTCCCAGAGGTGGACATGCATGAGGATTGCCTGATTTTTATTAGTTAGGACAGGAAAGTGAAGGATTAGGGGTTGGAGTAACAGTTAGTCAAAGTCCTGGGATAATTTGTGTGCAGAGATGCACTCAACATTGCCAATGCACAAGAAAACTCCTGATTTTTGAAGCCTGAAGGTTTCCTACACAGAGGTTACCAACTGATTTAATTTCTTTGACAAACACAAACCTACAAGAGCTAAGAAGAAAGTAAATTACTTCTATTCACTTTTTAACCTGAGGTAGAAGTTCAGCTCATTTTCCTGGTAATGAAACAGTCTCAAAATAGCCATTTTCTGTGTCCCATTTTTAATGATATTCCAAGAACAGAAAAAGACAAAAGGACCCACCCGTCTCATAAAATGTGACTTTGAGGTGCTTAAACCCTCTAGTAAAAGATGAAAGAAAAATTGAGGTTGGATTTTGGGACAAAGACTTCCAAAAGTCAGAACTACTGGTAGAAAAGAAAGAATCCAGATCTAGGCACCCCTTTTTTATCTCCTGTTATGCCAGAGAAGGCTACTACTCTGATGGAACAGTGGAAGGGCAGAGGCATAGAGGAGACTATATAGAGGAGACTAAACTGAATGTGAATGCTGATGTCGGCAGCAGGTAATGCAGCACAGGGCAGAAGGTTCCAAGTTGCTCCAGTCAAGCTGGCACAAAGCCTTTCTGTGATACTAGATCAGGTCCAGAAGTACAGCTCAGCAGCCTCAGCTCTCCGGCTCATTCCATGGCGCGGTGAAAATAAACCCATTGTACCACCGGGGCTGAAATGCTAAGCCGTTATTTTTCTTTAACAATGTTTGTTTCCAAGCTGGCTGTGCCTCTGTGCCAGGTGTAATGTGGGTAACATTCACTGTGAAACACTGGCAGTGATTGGGTTGTTTTCTAGGAGGCTTCTTTGCTCAGTGGCAAAGAGAAAATATGTCCTTCACACCCCCACACATGCTCTCCCAGAGGAACCAAGAACAGAGCAGTGCCTTCTCCAGACATGTACTTGCCAGGTCTGTTCTTTAAAGGGCCTGCAAGTCCCTGGGAGCACCAGGAGAACTGCCTAGAATGCCATATATATCCTACAAGATGCATTAATTCATGAGTGTGCAGTCCTCCCACCTAGACTGTGCCTGCATCTTCTTCTGAGACTGTTCTGGCTGCATGTCCAACCGGAGTGTGACATCACCCAGAAGCACTGACAATGTCCCTGACTGGCTGGAAATGGGACACTTGAAAGCATGGTCCCTCTTTCTCCACATCACCACTTCCACCCCTGGCTCTGCCCATGGTGTCATCTGTTCAGCAGTGGGTCTGGGGAACTTTGCGAAACAGAGGTCTGCCTCTCACAGCAGGGGCCGAGCTTTGCATTAAACCTGTTTAGGAAGATTATAGAGTAAGGAATATTAGGATCTTTTGTATCCTACCTCTCTTTGTGCAAGTAAATGGCTCCTGAGAGGAGACAGAAGACCTCACATTAAGCACTCTCCAGAAAGTAAGCAAGTAAGCCCCTTTACCCAAGTCTGCCTGTAAATGTAAATTGTCAGGAATTATCCTTTTAAGAGATAAAGGGGAGAGAAGGAACAGAGAATATGATTGTGCCTTGCAGCCAATTTTAGAGGGTAGCTGATCTGAGTTTGGCATAATGCTGGCTCAAATTTCACCTGTAAAAGCCCTGTAGACATTAAAAAAGCATTCATTATCCACCCAGACACAAAAAACTCATTATGCACTATTTTTCCAATCTTGCTAACTATGTTCATGCTGAAGGAGAGTATTACCTGCTTCCTTCAGATTACTTGCAGCTTGTGAGGGTTTGATTTTATTGACATAGAAGGTTCTTGGCTGGGCTTCTCTCAAATGACCATGGACCTACATGTATGGATTCCCCGTTCCTCTTTAAAGTGCTCAGGTACAACATGATACTAAGGCCTGCCCATCTTTGCCATTTCTTGGGATATTCACATATAAAAATCAAGAGTCTTGTTGCCCATAGTCAAAAGAGTTCAACTAGAATCTGATAGCCCAAGTGAGGCATTTTCCACATTTCTGAATATAACAAATCCTGTGCTGTCTAACAAAGGACAGTAAATGTCTTCTGTGATCTATTTAGTAATTTTTCTATAATTTCTCTCCTGCATGGTAGAAAAAGGTCTATCTTGAACTTAATGGTGAATATAGACATCCCTATTAAAGGCTTAGCTGGACCCTATAACTAGGTTTTATTTTAATTCTGCTTAGACTTTTATTAGCACTTTGGCTTCAGGAGGAAATATGTTGTAGCCACCCTTAACCATGACATCATAGCTATTAGCACAGCAATAACCTCCAAGAACCAGAGACAGTGTTTTTTCTTGAGCAAAGACAGCAATTGTGCCTCATGGTCAGATGTTAAGAGAAGTTTTGGCACTTAATTACGCTGCAGGGTACAGGTACCATGCCAGGTGTGCTGCCTGCCAGTCATCTCCATGCTGAAACCAGTCTCCTGCCATCTGAAGGCACAAGTCTGTCTGCCTATCCTGGTCACAACAACCCCCTCCAGCTCCAGGTTGGGGGCACAGTGGTTGGAAAGTGCCTGGTAGGAAAGGCCCTGGAGGTGCTGGTTAACAGTGGCTGAAGATGAGCCAGGTGTGGTCAAACAGCCAAGAAGGTCAATGGCACCTGGCTTGGATCAGCAATGGTGTGGCCAGCAGGACCAGGACAGTGATTGTCCCCGTGTGTTGGGCACTGGTGAGGCTGCACCTCAAATCCCGTGTCCGGTTCTGGGCCTGTCACTTCAAGATGCACATTGAGGCCTGGAGCATGTCCAGAGAAGGGAGTGGAGCTGAGGAATGGTTTGGAGCACAAGCCTGATGAGGAGTGGCTGAGGGAGCTGGTGGGGCTCAGCCTGGAGAAAAGGAGGTTCAGGAGGAACCTTCTCACTCTCCTGACAGAAGGGTGCAGCCAGGTCAGGTTGGTCTCTTCTCCCAGACCACCAGCAACAGGATGAGGGGAAATTGCATCAAGCTGCACCAGGGGAGGTTTGGGTTGGACATTGGGGATATTTTTTCTCAGAAAGAGTTGTCAAACATTGGAAAAGGTTGCCCAAGGAGGTGGTAGAGAGCTCATCTGTGGAGGGGCTCAAGAAATGACTGGACTTAGTGCTTTGGTCTAGTGATGTGGTGGTGTTTGGTCAAAGGTTGAACTCAACCTTTGAGGTCTTTTCAAACCTAAATAATTCTGTGATTCTGTGGCTGTGTAGACAGGACCTTATTGAGGTAATACCTGGCTTTTTTTGGTTGCATCAATAGTCAGAAATTTCTACCTAAGTTATACCGCCACAGAACGTCTCTGGCTTCTCTGGGACTGCTCTGCAAGGACCTTACACCAGAGCCATGCTGATAGGAAGAGGATATGCATATAGCAGGGAGTTTGCTCTGGAGCTGAACTTCCCAAAGATGTGGCATGTTCTTACCCTCTGAACAGCTAAAGGCATCCTCCAGCTTGTGCATATTTGTGACAGCTGCTGCCTGTTCTATCAGAGTCGAGTGCTTTTAGGAACCCTCACTCTAAGCATGTTGCAACTTTTTCCTTAAGACCCAAAGGTAACTTGGAGCTACATCTTTTTTCTAAGGAACACAACTCTAATATGTTCTTCTGTGGAGCTCTAATTTAACAAAAGCAGGCACTGACAGTAAGCAATGCTTAATAAAACAGCTAAACACTACCCAGGTTCCCACAATGCAAAAGCATAACGGAAAGAGAGATGTAGGAGAGGATTTTCTTGCCATGGCTAAAAGCATCCTGCACTGAAAAGGTTTTTCCCTATGCAGATTCCTCAGAAGAAAATAGGATGGTAAACTTAGCAGGACACAGTAGATGAATCACCTCTTATCTGGAAACCCTGGTGCTAGAGTGGATGGCAGACAATTTGGTACCATGCAGTATGAGATGATCCCAGAACCAGAGAGAAGCTGTGATGTGATGCCAAGTGAAGTGCCAGCCCTGCTCTGATGGACTGTGAGACAGGAGACATGACAATCTGCAACCAGAGACTGTGAGACTTGGCAGGTCTGGAACTGGCACTGCAAAGCTGTTGCAAAACTAACTTGAGGTGACAGTGCTGTGTTTAAAAAATCTTGTATTTTTTGTATTAAAAAGAAAACAGAAAAATCGTCAGCCTCAGGCTTTCTTCAGCTCTATGGTCACTTGCAAACTCATGCAAAGCTGTGTTTCAAGATAAGGGCAAAAACCTAAGGAAGGAATGGAGGATATTTGATTGTTCTCCTGCAGCTTTCAGTCTGTGCCTCTCCCACTAGGTGGCTGAATTCCTGTTAAAGGAGTAGCATGGCAAACCTTTGCACATACATGCATCACCTGTGAGGATTAAAACAAATGTTCTTTAATCTCGTGTTTATTTCTCTGAAGGGCATGGAGGGAAAAGCCTTAAATGGTGAGAAGTATTTGGAGGTGGATTCCCTGCACATGCTGCCAAAGGTTCTTTCCCTCTGTAGTGTTCTTCTTCTCCCACACTTGGTCTTTATCTGTTTTTCCTCTTGTACCCTAGAAGTTTTCTTTTCCCACAAGTTCCCATGCTGTAAACTTACAATGCTACAATTTAAGAGTAGGAGAAGAGAATTCCTATTTTTAGTTCCAACATATAAAATGTTATCTGGGGACAGGTAATTTTGTCCTAAGTGATCAAGCAGAAAAAGGATATGGCAACAAATCAAACCTTAGAAAGGATATTCATGTGGTTAAGGCATTAGCCTGTTAATTCTTGAGATTTGTGTTTCTTTTCTGGCTCTCCGACAGCGTCCTTAGGCCCCTCATGGGTTAATTTCTGTTTCTTGCTTCTCTTGCTGCAGTATGGGGATAATGCTAACTTATCCAAAAGCTAGGTGCAATGAGGATAAATTAATTACTCTGTGACAGGTTTTCAAACACATTATTGCTTGCTGCCACAGCAAAGCCTTTTATGTAAACAAATACCCCAGGGAAAACAAGAGGCTGGATTTAAAGAGTGCTTTTTGACATAAATTGCTATACCAGCACTCCCACCGTGGGCACACACCCACTCCAAAGGGAGAAAAAACCAGGACAAATGTATGGTGTCATGCTTTAAAGATCTTGAAAATCAGCCAAATCTGTGAAATGTTAAGGAGACTTAATGCAATACTTATACATCCTGGGGCTAGTTCTCAGGAATGCTGAGTATCCTCTGCTTCCTGCTGACTCTGAATTGTTGGCATTCAGCAAATTCAGATGGAAAATAATCATTTAGTGAACAAAGGGCATTTGAATTAATCTTTATTCCTCAACTTGTGCATTTTCACAAGCAAAAGCTCTTAACCGTAAGAAGTTCCACAAAGCTTAACTGCTGTAGCATCTGTGTGCTTGGAGATCTGGATCTTAAAATACTAAACAGTATTTTAAAAGTACTGATTATCTCTTTTCTCCCTCTCTGATTGTTCCCCCAACCCATGCAAGTATCATTGTGTGGCTCCAAAGAAGGCAGAAAATAATGGCAAAATCCTCACCCTATTTTCTCAAGTCTCTGAGATGGCCTTGGGTCTCCTCTTCTCTCTCATATGCATCCTGGAGTCCCACAGCTTCAGCAGCCTGTAAGCACACCCGAAAACCCACTGGCAGATTGGAATCCTTCTGCCTTGTACTGACTTTCCTTCATGAGATGGTTTTTGAAGAATGTGATTTTCCATTTGGTCAAAACCAATGTGAGAGCTTTAAGCTTCTTGGAAAAGCAGCTGGTTTATTTCTACCTGAAAGTGGAGTTCAATGCCTTTCTGATCTGAGACAGCTTTTAAAACTCAATTAACAGTAACACCTGGCTTTTGAGGATGTGTTTGAACCAATGCTTCTCCATCTCAAAACATGTCGCCTTTGAGGAAGTTTACACCCAGACCTGAGCGTGGTGTGGAACTGTGGATAAAATCTTTCCTTTGAGTGCATGTGGGAGTGGGATTTTATTGGTGCAGAGGGCCGAGGCGCCATGGTGGGAGCTGCTGCCGGGGAAGCAGCGTGTGACCGGATGTGGCCTCACCAAGGCCGGACGGGCCTGAAGGCTGGTATGACACTCTGCTTGCTGGCGGTGTCCGGCCAGGCCCGGGTGGATCAAAACCTGAAAAACAAACCAAAGCCAAGCCCGGGCTGAAAGGCACACAAAGCTCGTGTGCCCCCATCCCTCGCCCACACCTCATGGAACATTTGCTCGGAGCAGCGCATGCGGAGTGCACGGTGTGCGGGAAGGGAAATGCCAGAGGGGCCGTCAATACGGCAGGCCCTGTTTACCAACCAGGGCACGCTCCCTCGGCTTGGCCGCGTCACTGCTCCTTGCTGGTGACCAGCTTTGCCTCAGACCCACCTCAGAGCTCTGTTTTTTTTGGCGGGGCCTGCGACCCTGGGCAACCCAGCCCGGTGTTTGAGCCGTGCCCAGTGCATTGCAGAACAGAGAACACATGGGTTTTTGTTTCAAAGATATTACTTAAAATAATTCCATCTCTAGAAAGTTGAAGTTGGACGCTACCCCCTTCCACCTCTTTCGCCTCACTCTCTGCTCTTTGCACAGCTGTGGCTCCCATAGGGACCTAAAGACAGATGGGCCGTGAGGATCTGGTTATCATTGCTTGTTCCTACCCCCACCAAAAAAAAAGTAAAAAAAAAGTATTTTTTTCTCTGGGTTGCTGGACAACAGCAAGCGTCTGTGAGAAGAAGAGGGAAGTAAAGGATTGGCTGAAAAACATCCCCTGCTCCCTTTCCACCCCCCCGTCGTCCTGTGCTCTCTTCAAACACGTTTTTAAACATACTGGTTTTGGTCTGGTTTCCTGGATGGCACATCTTCGTGTCTAGCTGGGCTCCATCCATTTCTTCATGAGACAGGGTAGAACCAAGGTGACAAGATTGATGAAACATTTTGAACGAGGGGAATGGGTGAGGAAACCCTCCCAGGAAATCAGTGGAAATGGGGTGAGGGAGTACTTTCATTGAAGGGCATTGAGCAAATCTGTTCAGGAGAGAAAAGGTAATTTATATTCTAGAGACATAATTTGGCATTTCCTCTTGTTTGTCCTACCAAAATGATGAACTGACTAGTTTCATTTTATTTTATTTATTTTTTATTTAAAATTCAGTACCTGAATTTGCCCATGTTTCATTTTCTTTTGCGGTTTGGAGGTGGGTGAGTTAAAATGCCTGCCTCACCTAGAGTTCAGACGCAACAAGTTACTTCCACTTCTGGAGGGTCCTATATTTTATTCCAAATTGGCACAAGATCTGTTCAGTTATTCTTAGCCTTCCTGACACCTTTTTGCTTTTGTTACATTAATGCATGGATGTGAAGAGGGAAGGGACTCTGGCTCCTGGATCCTGTTCCACTGAGCTGCTAATTCACATCAAGAAAGGTCAAGTCTAATAGAGCACTGCCTTATGCTGAGGCCAAGAGGAAAAGGAGTTCATTTGAAAACTCACTTTCCAGGTGTATTAACCCCTTCAAGTGCCATTAGGCTGCGTATCTGTCACAACAGCAGCTCTTTTATGGAGGAGCTGGATAAACTGGCTTATTTCTCAGCTTTCAACTCCAATTCTCTGCAGCTCAGATCACATCTCTGCTACATTCCTACTGCTACTTAATCTCACCTTGTATCAGGCTGTTGCCTGCCAGGAGTAAAGACTCTCCTCCCTACTAGGGTGTGGAGTCTGTACGTGTCTGTTTATTTATCAGGGCACCCTATGCAGAGTGAAAAAAGGCAGCAAAACCAACTAAACAGGATCACTTAATCAATTTTTTTTTTTTGTAGGCAGATGCAAAGGTATCTTCATGGGTGCAAGTTGGAAGAGTTTTGCTTCTTGGAGAAAGCTAGAAGGGTGAGAGGATATCATGCACTGGGGAGTTGATCTTTGCTACTTGTATTCCAGCTGTGAGATAAAAGACTTGAGTAGCCTAGAGGTGCTGGCTTCTGCCTGACACCTTACATATGTGATTGCAAAATATGATGACAAAAGAGAGGAAGGCTGGATGGCTGCTCAGAAGGTGCTCAGGGAAATGGAAAAAAAATTCATCAGCTGACAGACAGAAATACATCTGTTTATCTTGAGCAGAAGTAAGAGGTATGAGGAGTGAAAGAAAATTTGCTTTTGTTGAAAAAGAGAAATACAGATCATGGCATTTGGCCACAACACAAAACCTGAAGCTGATTTGAATACTTTAAGAAAACAGAGCTCTGGGCTCAGCCTCAAGGGAAAGAACAAACAATTTACTTTTCACTCTGTCTCAGTTCAGACCAAGTTAAGAAACGCTTTTCTGTGACACAGACAGTGCATGAGGAACAAAACAAAACAAAACTACCACTCTGAGGTTGTGGGTGGTTCCGCATAGAGCTTGGTACTGACTTGACTTCTGCAAGAGGAGAGCCCCAGGCAGTCTGGTGAACATAGATGCACAGCCAACATTGGCTCGCAGTGCCCAAATGAACTTGTTAAAATACAAAGAGACTGCAAAAGGAAATGAAAACAAAACAAGAGAGATATCCCAGCTGTGTACATTCTACTCTTTCAAGATGTCTACTTCTACAGGGAACCTTTTTCCTTAACCTCAAACCAGTTCATTTTCAAATATTTTTTTGAAGAGGAGCTACTTTAGTGGTGGTTTTTTCTTCTAAACATACAGTGTTTAGTTTATGTCTCATAGTGAGACTACATGTGTGATTTTTTTAATATATGATTCTATGTAATGGTTCCTGAACACTTTAACAGAAGCTGTGTATGAAGACCTTTTCCAAAGCTTCTCTGGACAGTAGCAATATCAAATAAAACCTAGAGCTAGCACTAGTGTTGGCACAATACACCAGATGTCCCTTTCCTCACAAATAAGGGCTGGTAAGAAGCCACACTGACCAGGTGACACAATGGGGAGCAGCAGCAGCAGTGATGTCTGCTGGAGAGCGAAGAGATGAATCCCAAGTCGGAGGCACATGGTGCTCCTGGTCAGCACTGCACTTTTCCAGGCACCCTGATGTCCCATGAGGCTGGCAAGTACCATCCCTCCAGGAGGGGAACTCCCTCAGTGTTGGCTGGGAGAAGAAATTCAAGTCTTTGCCCTGTGTCCTTCGAGAAAACAAGAATCTCTCAGTTTGCATTTATGAGAAGATTTCACATTTGAGTCCAGCTGGAGGGAAATAGAGAAAAAACACACCCTTTCCTTAGCTGGGCTGGAGGTTGTTTGCACACACAGACTGGGACTGTAGGTTATTCCACAATGGTTTGAGTATGCCTCACTTCCCAGCCCTGCCAAGAAGGTCTTGATCCCAGGGGAAAGCAGCACATCCTCGGGTGTGAAGGCCCCGGAGGTGAGCAAAGCATGAGGTGTGGCTAAGACAGGCTTTGTGCCACTCCATTTGGCACAGCTAATGACAAGGCTCCCCTTTGGCTTGCCAGGAGGGGCTGCTGCCTGCAGAGCACCTTCAGTGTGTAGCTCAGCTGTGAGAATATGCATGTTAGGAAAGTCTGCTCAGGGCTTCCGTCACTAGTTATTGGTTTCATGAAGGCCAAGGTATTTTTGCGCAGAATCAGAAATCCTAGAAAGAGTCCCAAAACACAAAGTTGTTCGAAATCGGAACTATATCTGGGGTAAGAGGCTGAGTTCAGGCTGTTATAGACAGAGGATGCCAAGTCTGGATCCAGACACAGATTTCTTGAGAAAAGCTCATGTGTGAGAGTGCGATCTCTTCCCCAGAGAAAATAGGGGTGAGATATGCAGTTCAAATTCTGTTCATTTTTATGAACATTTATGTGTTCATAAATGTAAAGCTCCAGGTGAGACATCTCTGCTTAAATCAACCAAGGACTCCCCAGGTGTAGGCATAGGACAAGAGCCAGAGGTCCAGCTGGCTTTGCAGCTCTCTCCAGCTTTGAAGGACAGGATCTGCTTTGGAGAGGATTGGGAACCCAGATGGGAAGAAGATGGAACAAAAGTAAGCACAAACTGTACAGGAGTGGGAAAAAGCAGGAGGTCCAAATAGATGTCACCCTGAAGTCTCAGTTCTCCCTAGTTGTCTTTAACATGCTGCTGTGAATCAAATACCTGGAAAATGGAATTTTGTGTCACATCTGTCCTGCTCACCTTTCTGCTGCTCAAGAAGGGAGCATCTGTTACAGCATCTGGTCTGCACTAGTGGGTGGAGTAAATGGTCTCATATAGCACCAGCTGTGGGCCCCAGCAGGATTATGTTTAAATGCCTCTATGCTGTTTTCTCTGCCTTCTGTTGTTGTCCCACATTCTGCCATGGTCTGCAGCAAGGCTGGAGAGGAGAGCAGGACAATTAGATGAAGAGCATTAACAATCATGATAAGCAGAAGAAGAACTGATGCTGAATGCAATTCCCATTTCTCATTACTATGCTACTGTAGCCATGATTTGGCTGTCCTCCTGGCCTTGGCAAACATGATCCACTTCATCTCCTGCTTCTCCTGTTGGCCGGGCTCCCATCCTCCTCTTGGCTCCTGCAGCCAAACTCCTGGCTGGCTGCAGTAATCCCACATAATATTTCACGCAAATTTATATGAAGCCTGTTACAAAGCTCAGCAAGGAGACACTGTTTCTTTTTCTTGATACAATTAATCACTTGTAGCTCTGCTCCAAGGACTAGCCTGTCTCCTGTGTAACTGCTCCTTTCTGTCAGCTGGGCTGAGAAAGTGCAGTACCACCAAGGGCAGAGAGAAACCCAGCTCTCCCTCCCTCTCCCACAAAACCCCAGGTGAAATCACTCTCCTGAAAAGGCCCCCTGCCTCCCTCCTACCTGTCTCACCCAGCACTGGAGCGAGTGCTGGCAGAGACCCCCACCTTGTCCTGCAGCCCACCCTCCCTCCCTGCAGCCTGAGCTGCCCTTCTGCCTGCTCAACATCTTGGTGGACACACTCCAGCTGCTCCCCTTTCTCATCCTGTTGCTGGGAATATTGCATGGGATTGCTCTTGCCTCCTTTGGTTTTCATTGCTTCATGGTGTCTAGTAATCTTTTGATACACAACTCCTTCTTCACCCCTCCTTTCACACCCTTTCCCTCTCCACTCAGTCTTTTCAAGTCTTTCTAGTGTTGTGGCTGGGTTTTTTTGTTTTTGTTTTTGTTTTTTTTTGTTTGTTTGTTTTTTAGGGTGGGGTTTTTTTAGCTTTTTTTTTTTTTAATACCCCAGAAAGTTAACCCACAGTCTAATGTTTCTGTGGCTAAAGAGAAGACACAAGTCTCTGGGCTTTTCAGTCCAGGACCTCACACTAGTACTGAAATTCAGAGAAACAGGAAAAAAATGAATCTCTTTTTGGCTTGTAACTGTGGGTGTCCACTTCACTTGAAACTTCCTTGCTTGAGTCCATCTGGCATATCTCCCACTTTCTTGTCTTCCTCCTTGTCTCAAGTACAGCATCAAGAAAGTAATTAACAAACATATCCTTAACAAAAACCTATGTCTCCTTTATTAGCATCAGGCCCAGAAAGCAGCTGAAAGATGCAATCTGTTTTCTGCTATTCCTACAAAATTTGGGGTGGTCTTTGGGTTCAATAAGAGATAGTAAAGGAAAAAGCAGTTTAATTATGTGTTTAAGAATTCTTAAGACAAATGCTAGAAGAACTGGTTGTATTTATTTTTTTAAGCTAAGTACCCAGAATGCCCCATTTCTCCTCCCAGAACAAACCCAGGCCATGTGTGGTAAAAGAAAGAAACTAAATAAGAAACTAAATAAGTTGGCCTTTTTCTCTTATTTCCCACTCCACAGATTCATTATGGGAATGTTCTGTATTCTCTGAAGCACAACCACTGATTGCTGTTAAGTGAAATACTCTTGCCCAATAGCTGTGGTTCCTGTGTTCAAAGCATATTTACAAGTTCCCAAGGAATTTGGGAACAAATCTATTATACTCCAGAAATATTTTCCAGTTGTCACTGGCTTACCTGCCAGAGAAGTCTTTCCTTTCAGCAGAGAATTATCTTTTGCTGGCTCTTCAAGTTGATGCATTTCAGGAAACTATTTGCAACCTGAGATTAGAACAATAACAAAACCAATGAGAAGTAAGGTTGCAGTCACATCTATCAGGCAAAACAAAACAACTTCTGGAGGTCAAATCTGCCTGGCAGCTTTCTCACACCTCTTTTTTTTATGATAGAGTAATTACCTTCTAAATTGATCCAGTATCTGAATGGCTGAATAGACAGCAGTACTTGGTGGCACTTATTTAGAAATTATGGCATCACAGTGAATAAAATATTGACAGAACAAACTCTGGGAGAAAGCCATGGTACAAATCTGGTATTTATCCAACACTTCATCCTCTGATCAGGAACTCTCCAAAGCATTGGCTTCCAGAGGATGAGACAGCATACAAGGGAAGAAATAGGTACCTGTTTCTTATACTTTTCTTGGTAAGTAGATAATAATTTCCACTGCCAGAGACAAGATATGGGGCCCGAGGAGCCCTTTTTCCCAGCCTCATTTTCTTATTGCCAAAGCTACAAAATCATTGTGTGTGTCTGTGTGTGTGTTGTTTCATTTTGGGTTTTGGTTTTATTTCTTTGGGTTTTTGAGAGTTAGGTTGTAGGCTGTTGTCCTAGGTTGGCTATATGATGTGTGTATCGCCAACTGTCTGTTCTGTTTATGCTGGATAATAAGTTTTTCACCTTTAAGACTCGTTCCGAGAGCGAAGCGGGGAGAGAAGAAGCGCAGAGTTTGTTATCAGAAACTGCACTTGCTCCCCTGCATCCTGCTCCTGGACTGTGTTGTCTGCGGACAGACAGACAGCAGGACAGAGCTCTCCTTTGCTTTTAGTTAGTTTTTGCTAGCTGAGGCAGAGGAGTTCCCTGGACTGTGGTTTTTTTTCTCTTTGGACCTGTTTAACCCTGCTCTGGCCTGCACACCCAGCAGAGCACCAGCAGCTCACACCTGTGGCCCAGTGGGGCCTGGGCTGCGTTTCCAGCACCGGAGGGACTGATCAGAGACTGAGTGAGCTGAGCTACAGCCTACGAAGGGGACTTTTCTGAGTTTGTCATCTTTTTTAGAGTGGCAATATTGTTTAATATTGTCCATTTTTTGTTCTGGTGAATGCTTTGCCTGTTAGATAAACAGTTTTTTCCACTTTTCTTCAAGGAAACATTTTTTTTGAACCAGTTGGGGCAGAGGCCACTTGAATTTGCTTTTCTAGAGGAAACCCCTTCAGAGGGCTTTCTCCCAAAATTGCCCTAAACCAGGACAGCTGTTTGTTTTTCAGTAAGCAGCAAAATACTTTTCTGGAAGTTGCTTTTTTTTTGTTTTGTTTTGTTTTGTTTGTTTGTTATTAGATGTATATTTTATTTACACAGTTTTCAAATTTTGCAATTTTACATTAAAAATAAAAGAGATAACTACTTTCCATATCTTTGTAAAGCACTATTTACCATCTTCAGGAATGGCCTATAAAAGAAACTTCTCTTTGAACAGTTAAAAATAGAGAAGTGAAATTTCAGGACAGCTTTCATAAAAGGAGAAGGAATTGAAGCTGAGATATAAAGTGCCATATATTTTTGCTGATGTGTTTTGGGAAGATAGCAATTTCTTACATCTTTTAGTAAAAAATACCACAATATTTTACTTTAGACTTAGACCTGACCAAAGTTGAGATTAAAATGGTTATTACAGGACCTTGAAGCAGGCAGAAGTTTGAGGGAGACTTGCTTGTATAAGAATTCCCACAGAACACCAAAAGGAATTCCAAAACTCCAGAGCTGGGGTTTATGAGAACCTAAATTGAAGCAGGGATCTTTTTACAACATAGGGAATGAAGGTGTTCAGGTTAATAAATATGAAAATATAGGAATTTGACAATAATTCACCCTGCCCCTTGGAGGAGGTGATAATTTTGCTCAGGTTGGCTCATAGCATGAAAGGATTTTGATGTGCATCATCTGCTTCCTGGAGTACAGCAGCTCTGCACAGGCCTCTCTGAGTGCCTGGGAACAGCTCCTCTCTTCCCATCACCTGGGGGGCCTGTCTGTGTGCCTACTGCCTGCTCTCCTCAGCAGTCTATGATTTTCTCTGTGACTCAGAGTTGATGTTTGCTGTCCCCCTACCCCAAGATTTATCTGTTCAGATTCTCCCAGGGAAGGAGCAATATTCCCACTTTCCCTCTTGTACAGCAGTCAGGGAAAGGAAAAGAGACAGTTTTCCTTTCTATTGCCCAACCACTCCATCTAAAAGATATACCCCAAGGAAGACTATCTTGTACTCTGAAATAATAAGTTGCCAACAAACAAAACCAGAAATTTCCTGTTGCAAGACAGAAAAAACCCCCAAACCTTATGTTTTGTTCTTTTAAAATAACACATTCTATAGAAAACACATCTTCGTGTTCCCTCTTGCTTCCTTCAGCTTCCAACTTAGGTATCCTGCTCTAAGTATCTTTGCAGGATAACAGCCTGGTAACTGCATTATATATTGGAATCTTCTGCAAGTGAGAAAATGATGTCAGTGTCTGTGTTGCTGTCTCCAGTGTCAGGTGGAAAATTGCAATGACAAGCTGTGGTACCTTCATTCCTGCACCTATGCTCTGAAGCCTGCCTGAGAGCACCTTCAAAGGTGAATCACAAGAGGCCTGATCTTCTCAAAAGATTTTCAAAGATATTTTTAGGATGTCTGAGGTTTTTTCTTCTTGTGTGGTAAAGACAGAGATAGCATTGCACAAGAATCTGTTGATCTCTCAGCTGGAAAGGAGCAGTAATTGTCTTTGAACACTGCGGCTGGGGCTCCTAATTCCTGGGGAGTGAATGCTGCCAGATGTGCTTGACCTGGACGTTTCATAGGGAACTGAGGAGGGGCTCCTGAATGTAAACCTGCCAGTACAGTGTAAGAGGAAGTAGTTAGCCCAGCCTTTATTTTTGAGCCAACTGTGTGTGATTTCAGGGCTACCCAGAGATTTAGCTTAAGTGCTGTCTTCCGTACATCAAAGCTGTGAATCCCGGCTGGATGATAGAGAGAGCCATGGTCTGCAATACGATCCGGCATCCCCTTCAGGCATGCCAGGAGGTCCATCTGTTTACTTAACTTTTTTATGAAAGCAGATGGGAGGAAGAGCTTCTATTTGGCTGGAGAGATTTATTTATTTATTTGCTCATATTTATAAAAATAAGTACAAAATAATTGAAAAAAAATGCCACTCTTCTGGTGACAGCAGTTACCAAAATAGCCTTTCAAAGATCAGTGACAACACCAAAACTTCCCTACAAAACATAACTCACCACTATTTTTTCCTGGTGAGTTACCTTTACAAACTGCCCTTTCTGCTTCTTTTGCCCTGAAGTCATAATATTTTTTTCCCCAAGACAAAAGCTAAGCTTAATCAGGCTTCCAGGATGCTCATTAGCAGGATCCTGAGGAAGACTGGAAGCAGGAATACACAGTACCTCCCCAAGCAGAGGACAGCGGAGGAGAGCACCCTGGAGAGTTGATGTGTTTTCACAGGCTCTATCTGACGTAAAGTCATTCAATGGTGAGGGACCATGGTAGTTCAGATGAGGGAGGGGTGTTTCAGGGGACAGTGGCTGCAGAACAAGCACCTGGCTGGACTTTTCAGTAAAAAGCACATCTAGAGCAGCATATCATCAGCTACAGTGCTGTACTGCTGCTTTTCAATATTCTGAGAGCCACAGGCTCTGTTTGTGAATCTTGAGCAGTTCATGTCATGCTGTAATAATTTGTTATCCCGTCTGTCCCTGGACACTGACAGAAAATTCCCCTGGGCATAAGCTCTGGCAATTTGAGATGCTACTTCTCCCATGGATGACCCATCCCAACACAAGGCATTGCTGCTCTGTGGCAGAGATAAAAGAATGAGCTACAAGTTGCCTTGCATCATCTCCACTGATAATCTATTGCACCCAGGAGAAGGAAAGCTTGAATTAATCAGACTCTGAAATGAATGGTCTGAGCCAGAGGCATATGTCCTGTCCCACCACTCCCTCTGCTTGGCAGCCAATCCTGCCAGATGGCCCCGGCCCGGGAAAGCCATGATGCACGTGAGTCTGTGCCGCGGCTAACTGAGCAGAGGCAGCTGGCTGCTGCACTGAGGATACCATGACAGTCACAGAATGCTAATGAAACAACACACTTCTCTCTACATGAGCACTGCTTTGAAGAGCTTTTCGGGAAAAACAGAGAAGGTTGTTGCCATGTTTCCGGTAAGAAAAGGAGTTCACATTTGTTGAGATGTTAAAGGATATTGGCCGGAAAAGAGCTTGTAGTTATTTGCATAATTTCATTAGTACAGACACCCAGGTACAGATGCTTTCATGGAAACTCTGGCTACATAACAGTATTAATTTTGTCTGTGTCCTGAGACTATTTTTGGGAGCTTTCAGAAACTTACAGGAAATACCTTTCATTTTCATTTATGTATAGATTGATTGTTATTTTTATGTATTAAACAAATAAATTGAGAGACTTCTACTTTGCCTCTACTAGACTCCATGCTAAGGAAGAAGGGGTGGTGGAGGGGATAAAAGTCTTGGCTGAACTAATTCAAAAACAAGGCTCATGGAAACCCAAAAGTTGAATGCTCTTTCTAGAAAATCTGGTCTTAAGAGCCATGGGCTCCTTTGAGACTGCCTGGGCTACTGCTTGTGTTGTGGCAAAACAAACAAGCAAACAGAGTAAAGTAAAGATGAGAGGGTCCACTGAGATTTGGGTCTTTCACTGTCTCTTTCATGAGTAATGAATGGGGCGACCGCACAGACTTGGAAAGCCCTGCAATGCTTGAAGCTGCTGCTGACTTGCAAGCAGGCAGAGTGCAGGTTTATCTGGGATTCACTGACAGTGTTAGGGAGTCAGTTTGAGGGGCTTCAAGGCAAATCAGGAATTTTTATTGCTCACACATAGGAGGAAAAAATTTAACAGCTGCTCTTTACTCCCACCAGTGGTATATAAGCAGAAACTTGAATTATACAAAAGAGTATAGGACAAGAGAGTCCTAAGAAACTCCTGGAAAGGCAGTCTCCCCATCTTGGCTGCCTGGAGACCTTTTTATGAGTATGAACTCAATTCTCAGTAGCAGTAGGGAATCTCCTGTTCAGCCTGGTACTTTCCTAAACATCTGGGTGGTCTCAGCCCCCCGAAAGGAAAACTCTTTCTGCTGAGCAATGACACACCAGGTACAAGGAGCATCTGTTGGCCATAAAAGTGGCACAGGGTCTCCGAACATAAGCACGCTGTGTTCCACTGTTCATGGAACAAAGGCTCATGCCTTTGTTCTGTTTTCTCCTTGAGTCCTCTCAGCCTGGTCAGAGATCTGTAATCATGGCTTTAAGAACTTATTGGAGTAAATTGTTCCAAGTTACATACGGAAAATGAGAAGAGCTGTTTACTAGGCAAAGCATATCTGGTCCTGTCCTCTATGCCTACCTGAGAAGAGAAGACAAATCCTTTTGACTGCATGTTGTGGCTACAGCAACGGCTCCCCCTTTGCCAGAAAAGTACTTGGATATGGCCTCTCTTTCCCCATTTAAGTTCTTTCCTTTCTGCTTCATTGCGTCTCCTGAGAGAGCATTAGCGAAACTTTAATGATCATATACAGGCTTCAGATGTTTCTTTGTCTTTAATCAGGACACTGTTCATGAAGGTAAAATAAACTATTATTTTTTTTATCATATGGAAGATTATACGTTATTTGAGGTACTTGTGAAGATGGAAAAGTTTCTAGAAGTGCCTTGTGCTGTAGAATTCAAATAGGTACCTCAAGGGCAGCAGAAAGAGAAAATATCTGTCTCTGGTGCTGTCATGGTCTGGTACATTTCATGAGCAGCAAATACATTTTTCAAACCACTATAAAGAATAAAAAATCAGAGCTAATAAACTTAAAAAATATACTATGAAAGAAATCCAGCAGTAGAAACATGCCATGATAGAAATCCAATTCCCTTTGAAGCAGGCAATGGTATCATAAAGAGGGAAACGTATAAGAAAAATGGGGAAAACTGAATTAAGATATTAATGACTAAAAGAAAATACAACTCTAGAGCTGAAAAAAAAGAAGGCTGCATGCTGAAAACGGTACAAGTTAGAAGAGGAATTAAACCAAAACCAAACAATAACTTTGCAGTCTTCTCTGCTAGCGCGTAACTTGTCCTGACCACAGTGCTCTGTGCCTGGTGGGAATGCAGAACAATGGAGGGCTTTGAAGATTAGTGGTTGTTAAAGTCAGGAGCTTGATGGACTTTCCACAGATAATAAGTCATGGATCTTCAGCCAGCGAGAGGCCACCAAATGTCACTCAATATGAAGCATAAAATATAAAGACTGAGGGCTTAGATTTGTTCTGTTTTCAACTAACTATAGGTTTCCTGAAGGAAATTAGATAGCTAGATATAGGAAAGCTACAGCAGTCAGAACTACCATTTATGAAGTGAATCATAATGACTAATCCTGAATCCATTCGGCTGGCCTTAGATATTTTTTCCCCAGTTGCAAATGGAAAAGATGTTTTGCTTTTTTTTTGGGGGGGTGGGGGGGTGTCAGAAACATTTGGCTTTCAGAAGAAAATCAAAGTTGCAAACAGTCATAAAATTTTGAGACCAAATTTGAGACAGTTTTTTGAAGAGCTTCTTTCCCACTAAACGTATTCACCGTATAAATTGCTGAGCTCAGATGAATATCAGCTAAATGTCTTGATAGCTTAGAGGCAGATAATTATTCATGTCTGCTGTGAAAGTAATAGAGAACAGTGGATCTTTTCTGTGAAAATACTAGGGAATAGTGGATCTTTGCATTACTGCTGCCATTAGGAACACCCTCTAACTTTAGAACAGGATGATGCGATTACACACATGCTTTCAGTTCCCAAGAGCTTGGGAGAAAAAGAGTTTGCTCATTACAATTCTGAGAAAGGACAGAAATAATTCACAAAAAAACCCCTCAAATCAGCCTGATGAAAATCTATTCACCTGGTGAAGGCCGGCATAAAGCCTGTATGAAATGCTGAGGAAAATCTCAGCCGTGTAGACATCATGATGTGACTTCCATTCTTACTCATCCTTTATCTGTGCTAGGCTGGAGTGGACATGACCACGGCTCAGCTGTGCAGTGATTGTAGAGCAGCAGTTTAGTGCTGGGTGATAAGGAGCAGCAGGTAATTGTTGGGTGCTGTGGAGGACGAGGAGCAGCTGTAGCTGTGTCAGGCTTCCTTCCCTGCATGAGAAGCTGACACTCAGCGCTAGCAAGAGGCTAAAAATGCTCCTCTCTGTCACTAATGAGAGGTCCAGGATACAGCAGAGTCACTTTTTCGACAGTGTTTCTGTGACTTCCTGCTCTCTGGATCAGGTAGATTCAGAAAAAGGATGTTTTATGTTATCTGCCATGCATCCATTGTCCTCTTCCCAGACTCCACCTCAGGTGGATGATTTTCTCTGAAAAATGGCGCGTAAGCTTTACCCTGAATCAGATGCACGGGGCTGGTGTCCATAGTACACAACATTACTGCAAACTGGATAGGAAGCCAACTTTTATTTCTTAGAGCTCGCCACCTGCCATAACATCTTGACTTGTTCCACATGTTCCTTGCACTATAAACAGAGTCCTGAGTAACCTGACACAGTGTCACAAATTAGAATAAGAAATACTGCTTTAATTAAAACACTAGAGTGAATTTGTTCAATAATTAGCAGTTGGATTTGTCAGGGAGGTGGTAGGGTCTGCTGTGTATGTTCAGAAAGGGACCACAGGCTAAGATACACACCATCTCCCTTGAAGGCATGAAGTAAATTGATTTAACAGTGCCACAGCTCATGCTAAGATTTATAGCCAAGGTCTCTAATGTGCTTTTTGAATGAAAGAGTAAAACCCCTATGGTTTTCACTTCAAAACTTTTGGCAAGCTCCCTATTAACTCCACTCACACGCCAGCATGGTGGGCAGTACTGGGAGGGTACTTTATTCTAAGGTACTAAAAACTGTGATTAGGCAATGATTTATGGCTTTCCTTAAACTCTGAAGTGACTTTTTTTTAATAGGAGTATTTTTGGCTGGGCTAATTGAACTAAAAGTTGACTGATTTATGATTTAATTTACAAAACCTTTTGCCACACCTTTAATGATGAAACCTCCTTTTTTTTTCCACTGAGGCATATTTTCCATTACTGCTATGCCAGTATAGCATTAAAAAAGCAGTTGCCATCTCAAACATCACTGAAAGGCTCCATTTCTTCTTGGAAGCTGTTTAAATTATATATTTAAACTCATCTTTCCTCACCTCCCTCTCTCCTCAAATGGTAAAAGAAATTATTCCTACAGTGTTTTTAAAACTTGCATGAAGCCTGAACTTCTGTCCTGCATAGACCCAGTCAGTGAGATTAAGGGCTGTTTCATTATTTTCTTTACAGAATGTATCAGCTTCTCATGCTGTGGTACATAGACCCATGTGGGTGAAGTCACTCAAGAGCACCCTCTTTAATACATCACTTCAAGCTGCTCTAAAGGCATAACAAAACTGTTTCTTCTCCTAAGGCAGTTTAGCGTGGAAGTCACCAAACTGCTGCCATTTATTGCTGTCATGGTGGTTTGTCTGCAGTGAGGGGAGAGCAAAGGCAGGAGAGTTCTTCATCAGTTTCTTTGGCCTCCAAATGGAGCTCTGGAAAGTCAGAATTGGCACGGCGAGTGCTCTGCTGGAGAGTGACAGTGACTCATCCTTATCTGTCCCTTTTCCTGGAATCTGAAGCAATGAAGGATGACACAGATGGAGGCAGCAAAGGCTAAAATCTCCTGACTATTTCAGTCACGTCAATTCCGTGTCTTGAAAAATCTACCCAAACCTTTTGGAAATCTCCCCAGTTTTAATTCTGCTACAGGCATCTCAGACACCATGGAATGCAATTCTACTCTTTTTAAGACTTCTCACCATTCATTTCTTACCGTTTCTCAACATTGCTGCTATAACCTTCAACATTCACCATTCAAGCAAGCAGCCACAGGCATCCACATTTTTTCAGAGTCTACCTGAATTTTTTAGTTATGTTTTGTGCTGCCAGTAAGATAGCACTTGAAACACATCTCAATGATCTGTAAGATGTATAATATCACCAGTAAAATTAACTGAGTAATTGAAAAACAGCGCAGCTCTGGTCAAGTCAAACTCCTGTAGGTGTATGGAGAACAAAAGACAATATTTGGAACAGCACATTAGTCTGCCTATCTGAACAAAGACATCAAACTCAGAGACAACCCAGATGATAATCTGATTTTTTACAGTGATCATTTTCATGTACTTGCTGTTTTCAGTAGTTTCTGGCTATTTAATTACAGAACAGTATTAAAACATGAGAAAGGGTAGGACAATCAAAAAAGTTTAAAAACAAAGCTATAAAACTTGTTGTTTCACTCCTCTAAGGAAAGATCCAAAGCTGTAAAAAATGGGCCTGGGGGAGTGTTGAAACAGAGATTTATGTCAGAATGTCTTGCAGAGCTTGTCAGAAGTCACAAAAATCAGTAAACAGATCTGTGACACACATAATACTCAAGGCAATGATCAGTATTTGGAGAAAGACAATAGAACTCAGAGAGATTTGACTCTCAAAGATTCACATCCATCAGACAAATTGTTCACAGCCAGAACTGACCAGGAGTCTGCAAATGAATTTTTTTTTTATGGTTCATACAGAAAGCTGTATTATCTTTGTAATAAAATAGAATAAGGTAATAGAAATTACATATGTGAAACTACATATATATATATATATAAAAATTATAGATAACCCACACTGAAGATTATAAACTAAAACTAAGTAGCATCATGGAAAAAAGAACTGTTTCTGATATCTCTTGGGGGAAAAAAAATGAATGACAAGTTACGAAAAAAGAAATGGCAAACTTTTTTTTTTCTAACGGGGGTGAATTTACTGAAGCAGGACAGGGAAGGTTTTCTTTGAAAAGTGTGGGCAAGAGAGAACTCAGATGTCCCATGCTATGCCCTTTGTGAGTGTAAAGAGATATAAGAAAGGTAGCATTGTAGGTAAACTCATTCTCTGGGGATTAGGTAAATAATGGAAAAATTTACAGAACAGATTCACAAACTGGTGGAGAAGATACAAATAGCCCAAGAATGCAGTCCTCTCCATGTGTTTGGAGACAAGCCTCATGCCAAGTATTTTCCTGTCTTCTGTGCCTTTATATGCCTGTGACCACCTTTGTGCACAGTAAGTTCCACTTTTGGACAGCACTCCTGAGGCACTGTGGCAGTAAAGCACAAAAGCAAAGCTACCTGAGTAGATTTCCAGAGCTGAACAGCACAAGTAGAATTCATAAATGTAATAACTTCTTCTGTTGGACAAAGGTGATATCCATGCCTAAGGGAGACCTGAAGGCATACCCAGGGATGATACTGCAGAAATTCCTAAACAGTGCTCCTTGGTTATTGACTTGACTGGCAAAAAATCTGGAAAATCATTTAATGTTCAATCTGATTGTTAATTACTGCTTTTGTGACACCTTCCCTGGGAAGGAGCATGTGAGGACACTCCACCGCCACAAAGCATCAGTGTGAAATTTTTGGAAGCAGCTGTGGGAGGCTCTAGCACACAAGAACAACTGCAGCTCAGACACGGAGTGAGACTCCCAGTCTGTGTTTGCTTTGCAGGTATCCGTGTATCCTTACAGTGGGTTTCTTTGCTGTGGCTGTTATAGACTCATTTAGAAAGGTAAAACTCAAAAACAACTGAACTGAACAACTTGAAGACCTATCTGGCTCATCAGTGTTAGTGAGATTTAAAAATCAGATTGTCTGGAAAGAGTAGTCTCAATTACTACACAGTTATGTGAAGAAACAAAATCAACAAATCTTCAATGCTTGTACCCTTTAATTAAAATCCTCAGAAAGTGCATCAAGGATAAAGAACAGAGGTGTCTTACTCTATGCGTGCAGGTAGTTAACTCTCTTAATTTAATAATAACTGAACTATTATCTCAAAATTGGCATTATTTATAAAGCTTGACTTTAGAAAGTAACATACCTTGAAGATTTGTTCTCTAACCATTCTCAAACTTCTTCACTGAGAAAGGATAATGTCTTTTTTATCCTTTTTCTGTGTGTGTGTGTGTGTGTGAACTCAAGAATGAGGGAATGGAAACACATTTCTTTATTGCATGAGTAAAAGTTTTGAAAACTTTGGTTTCAGAAAATAAATGTATGAGCATCTGAAAAATAATAAAAGAATGAGTTGGAACTTGACCAGAGCAGATGTTCTCTTCACCTGCTATATTTAACAAAACAAGATTAATTTTAAAATATCGTGGTTACCTCCTACTTCTCTTTAGAGATTAATCTGTGGAATTGCAGATGTAGAAGAAAAGGGGGAGTACAGAGCTGCAGATTTGTGAGTGCCAGTCAAAAAGGGCCCATGGACTCTGTAACAAAAAGTAGTGCTGTTGGGCAGAAAGCTTAAATTCAGTCTTTGGGAAGTTAGTGTCAGAATTCCCATTACCTTTGATGCTGTTAAGACTTCAGCCTCTCTTGCCAACAGCTATGCTCAGATCTCAAATTTTCAATGTAAATTTTGCCCCAGTTCGATTTGGTAATTTGAAAGATTATGAAGGCCAATTTCATGCATGTAACAGACTATGTAAGTCATAGTTTTTTAGCTTCAGAGGAATAAAGACTGATATTTTTTAATTTTTTTTTTAAACAAAGC
Organism: Irena cyanogastra; assembly: GCA_013397155.1. Taxonomy (NCBI): domain Eukaryota; kingdom Metazoa; phylum Chordata; class Aves; order Passeriformes; family Irenidae; genus Irena; species Irena cyanogastra. Next base: position 40,940 of record VWZV01008572.1, read on the forward strand.
CCCATTTTCTATAAGGTCTAAATAAATGTTATATTTTCATCAGCTCTTTTCTAGGTGTTGATAAAATATTGGAAAGAATGCATAGAGGGCGAAAAAAAGGAGAATTCTGATCACAGGACTTTTTTTTAATCTGGTGATGTAGAGAGCAGATGACCAGTCAATATTTTCACAGGACTTTACGTCCAGTGAGTGGAAAAAATCACATGTTTTCCACCCAAGCCATTTTAAGGAAAACTTTATGTCAAGTAAATAAAAATGTTCATCATAAAGTCACAATAATATTTTTAATACATTTCTTTAAAAACGTAACTCAGCAAAGGCTTCTGGGATATTTGCTGAAAACACCTTAAAATTTTCTGAGGAAACAAAAAAAAATATTCTCCTCTATCCCTACTTTTCACAAGAGAGGGGTTATCTCCAGCAAGAGGCTCTTTGATCATACGTGCAACTACGATTGTGTACATCTCCAACTTGTATATGTGGGCAGGCACGGGCAGATTTAGCCTTGGGCAAGACTCACATTCACATCAGAGGGCCCTGAGAATGCACAAAGCATTGGGTCATGCTGCAGAGCAAGCATTGCGGCTCAAGAGCAAGTTCTGAGCAAGAATTACCCACAGTGCCCGTGGCTAAGTTCACACCAAGTGCTGTTTGATGGCACTTTTGCTGATAAACCTTACCAGGGCCCTGTTTACCTTAGAAACTTTCTGCAGGACACAGAAACATGGAATCAACACCACCACATCAGCCAGACCATGGCACTGAGTCTTCCTTCAGACACCTCCTTAACTCAGCAGTTTTACTCCTGTGGCATCCACGCTTTATCTGTTTGATGTGAGAATTTGAAATCTAGAGCCTCCTCTTAAACTAGTAGCTAAATACTATTTTTGAAAAGGTCTTGCTACTAATAAAGCTCGAAGTTGTGTCCTCTGTTACTACTAGTAGTAGTTCTGAGGACAATACTCAGCCAGCCAGGCCCAAACAGGGAAATTTAACAATCTAGAAATTTTAAGATAGTTTAATTCTAACAGGGACCATTTTCCATGGTGGATGAAAGGTTTGAGGTGAACCTGATTTTTTATTTGAACAGAGACAGCTACCTTGCTGTCTCTGAGCAGACTGGACTCAGAAAAGAGGAAGGGAAATTTTTTCATGAATAGAAAAAATATCAAGCAGGCATGTTCAATATAGAGATAGGACAAGGGGAAATGGCTTCAACCTGGCAATTATTAGGTTTAGGCTGGATATCAGAAAGAAATTGTTTACTGAGAGGGGGGTGAGGCCCTGGCACAGTTTGACCAGAGAAGCTTTGGCTGCTCCATCCCTGGAAGTGTCCAAGGTCAGGCTGGACGGGGCTTGGAGCAGCCTGGAGTAGAGCAGGTGTCCCTGCCCATGGCAGGGGGTGGGACTGGATGATCTTTAAGGTCCCTTCCAACCCAACCCATTCTGTGGTTCTCTGAGGATTCTATGAATTGCAGTTCCTAGAGAAAGGATGGCCGTAGGTAGAAATGCTTTTTCATTCCACAAACACGGCCCCAGAATCACTTCCCCATGGACTTCTGAGTCAGCAAAGCATCACATCATGTACATCACTGTACATAGATTTCACTGGTGGCCTTTGCTGTGATTTGTTCTTGCAGTGAAAAAGTGAGAGACTTTTTAGTTAAAAAGATGAACACGTTGTTTTAACTGTATGAAGATTAAAAAAGAAAATATTAAAAGCACTCTGTGATGTCCCAATAAGACAGAGAATACTTTTGATACAAGATCTGTCCATACCAGTTCATTATTAGAAGCTGTTCTTTTTTTGATTCCAGTCTCAGTGACCTTTCTCATTTACTTTCTGCATCACCCTCCCCACACTCTGAAGCAAGAATTTATGATTCCTATTTTCTAGTTGGGAGAAAGGAGAATGCCCCAACAGGCATTCAGAGCAGATTTTGTGTAGGATTTTTAAGAAGTGCTCAGCTTTGAAATTTAGATAGATAGGCATCTTTGAAAATATTTCTGGGCCATCTACGCACATTTATGTGACTCTGAATGATAACCTCCCCTCTCCCAACCTGGCTTGAAATGAATTGACTACCATTATGAAGAAAATCTTAAGCAGAACAAGGCAAAGAAAACAGTTTCCCAAGACCACAACCAGTTCTTTCCTGACATTGTATTTGTCAAAGAAGCAGAACATTTAAAAACCTTCGTGTATGTGTATCTCTGTGCCTGCATTTGTCAGTGTCAGCAATACTGATTTATAAAACCCTCTTTAGAAAGTACTAAGTCAAAAACATCTCTTCCATACTTTATAGATCTGATTGATTGCTCAAAGAAATAATCAAACCCAGTGAGATTCAAAACATATATTTTAAAATAGTTTTAAGAGGTTTTTTTGGTTTTTTTTTTTGTGTTTTTTTTTTTTTTTTTTTTTTTTTTTTTTTTTTTTTTTTTTTTTTTTTTTTTTTTTTTNTTGTGTTTTTTTTTTTTTTGGTTGTTTTTGTTTGTTTGTTTGTTTGTTTGTTTTTTTGTTAGTTAGTTAGTTACTTAGTTAGTTTCCTCCAGATTTTAATACAGCCTGGAAATACGGCAGCTTCTTGCATTTGTGCACTTTAAAGACTAAAAAATTTCTGGGACTAGCAGGACACACCCAGCTAGGTCACAGCATCTTATTATGTGTCAAACTTCAGAGCAGTGAGAAGCAGTAATTGCTGAGCCTTGACTGCATCCTGTCCACGCTCTGGGCAGTTCAGGGTGTGTGTATGTGTGTTTGTTTAATGCATGTCTGTCATAACTTGCTTTAGGGATTCAACCAACCATTTGTCTGCAGCCTGGCTTAGTAATAAGTAAGTCAGAGGAAGGAGAGAGCCCAGAGGAAAAAAGGTAAGACCCTACAGAAGCTTGAAAAATGTAAACACTAGAAGAGAAAGAAATTACTTAGAGGGTTTACACCATAGAGCAATGAGATTAAATTCAGCTGGGAAAAACTGATAAGAAATAAGGAAAGTATTGTTGTCACTAAAACAACATTTGAAAACTGTTCTGGACAGAAGTATTATTAAATGTACAGTATGAAGGTAGTTTAAATAGATTGCCTGATTTTCTTACACAGCCTTTATTATAATCGTGGAGACCCACATTGAAGCAAAGAGATTCAAGGCCTCTTTCTTTCTCACAGTCAGACTACTGTCCTGCAGTTGTGCAATTGCTACATCATCTGGGTTTGCTTCATCATCCAGCCTTTACACATGCCATATTTGCCTGTCAATCCATCTATGGAAAAACACTGGCCAGTGTCCATTTCTTACCTCACACATGCTTAAGACATGGAGAAAGTGCCTTGCATGATTGCTTTTCTGCTTGCCCCAGGGTTTTGTAATCCATCTATCTGTGCCACAGTCCCTGCCACAGCTGGGCAGCTGCGCTCTTGTGGCTGCTGTTGTCCCTTTATTAGTCCCTCTACAGTGATGGTCTCGGGGGACAAGCAGAAAGTATGTCTGTCCTTTTTCATGAATATGTACCCCTGGATATGTTGATGGCCAGGGTGGTCTACCCCTTTGTTCATTACCCTATGCAATATCAAACAAACCACGAGTCTCTGTGAAGTTTGATGAACAATAGAGCAGGCACAGCAGCTCAGCCAGCTGGCCCCGTATCTTGTCTCAGCCAGCAGTCACACTGGATGCTAGAAAGAAAAAGTAAAGTAGCTCAAAGCAGTGACACTTCCTCAGAATACCCTCCCACATCTCCAGCAGCTTGTGGCACAGAGGTTTCCTGAGCCAGAGGCAGTGGGGAATGCACGAGGTCTCAGCTTGTCCAGCAGAGACTGCCAGCAGAAGCAACAGTGATGCACCACAACTCCCCAGGCACCCTGATGGAAGTGAGCACTGAGTGAAGGAAGGAAGAGAAAACAGATGTCTTTCCCGACAGCATGCAAAATGCATAAAATTTGGGGAGGTAGATGATGGGAAAAAAAAGTGAGAAATGTTTGAACCTATTTGCATCTCTTAGTTCTACCATGAAATGTTTAAAATTTTTTGCGTATTCACACATACAGTAATTGATTCTTTCTCTAGCCACTCTGGATGTTATGCCGTCTTTTCTGCACCTTCACACATAAGACCTGGTGTACCCACACACATATTTTAAACTTATAAAGGTTATACTTCATTCTTCCTGCCTAAACAGTGCTTTATATGCATAGTGGTTTTCCTCTATTTCACAATGTCGCAGAACAGGAAAAAATTTTTATTGTATTTTGCAAATAAAACAATGAAAACTAGACCAAAGGCAAGTGAAGGATCAGTCAGTGGAATTCCAAAGTGGAACATTGCATAGGTTTGTCTCCTTCAGTTATAGAAACTTGTCTCTGGAACAGTCATGGAACATTTTCAAGATGGAACAGTCACGGGAAATTTCATATCTGGGTGATATCCTGGCTGCCTGAATGGTCCAGGACTAAACTCTAACTCAACAGGTATGGGGAGAAAGGTGTTTCATGTCCCAAGCTTCACTGGTTATGTGTCTATATTGAAAGAGAGGAAGTCAATATCTGGAATAAAACTCTTCTAAATTAATGGAAATATCTGAGAAATGATGTGATTTGCGGAAAAGAAAAAAACAAAGAAAAACTCCACAACTTGTAAAAGTTGTAAAGCCGGTATGTATTAACAGCGCTGGACGCATGTGTGGGAGTTTTTCCCTCAAAACCACATGCGTACCTTTGAGAGTAGTTCAAACCTATTTATCTCTCTCACTCATACATATGCATAGAGTTTTACAACAGGTTCATGCATATTCATTTTACTGGTACAGCTTGCAACTTATCAGTCCTTTGTACAGAGAGAATCCTTGGGTCATCTTGTCCTCCTCCTGCAGTTTCAGCTTTGGCTCTCTTCTTTGTTTTAGAGTTCAAGGGGCCCCCCTTCCCTATATCAGCTTGGAAGTGCACATTCCTTCTCCTTGGCTAAAACAATTTCACAAATACAGATTTCTGTGAGAACAGGCAGTCTTGAGCAGACCAAATAGAATATTTAAGCTATAGACTAAATAATCTAAACCAGCACATTTTACCTAAATCCGAAACGGATTTTTACCCTGTAAAATTTTCCCTCTGTTTCAGATGCCAGTATCCTTCTAACACAGATTTATATCATTACGTTAGCAGACTGTGCCCTGAACTTGTAAGTTCGTCCAATCATGTCTGTAAAATGCAGAAGAGACTCTATTAAATATTTTAGTAATTAAAATGTAACGGTTTTAATCAAATGGGAAGTTAAGTGTTGCTGAGAAAGAAAACTAGATATGCTCCTACAGATATACTTGATGGCGAAACAACTGCCGCAACTTGAAACTGAGAATCCTTGAGATCAAGCCAAAACTCAGACAGATCTCTCCTGATTTGGGGATGAGTAGTTTTCAGGACATGGCTGATTTGGTTGTTAAGTGTGGGGCAAAAGTTTTAGTGAGGTGAGCAGCAGAAAAGATGACACTTCAGTCTAGAATGCAGAGTCAGATTTAATATAGGCTTTAGTTCTATACACAACTTAGCTCAAAACATTTTAATATATCAGTTGCAGAAATAAGAAAAAAGCCAAATCTTATTGCTCACTTCTGTGTCCATTGGCTTTTTTAGGGAGGGTATATTCAATCTCCAGTCATACTGGGGTAATCTCCTAGGAACTTTACACCAGACCCAGATGGTGGATATGGGGAGGGCAAGGGGAATGAATGCCTCCTTATTCCTAAAGTGCTAAGAACGCTTCGGCTTGTACTGCCCAATAAGCAAGACAATACCTAACAGGATTTTAGGTGTCCCAAAAAGCTGTTGTAGGAACCTGGATACACACAAAGCTTTGTTGCATGGCTCACCTTGATCCAACACCTTACCATGACAATGCCTGAATGGCCAAACCTCATTTGGATTGACCAGCTGGACTCTATTTCTTAGCCAAGCCAAGCTCATTATCAGTCAATGACACTCTAAGTGTCTTTTCACGGTCTTTAAAATCAGGGACAAATGCCATGATACAATAAGAGCTATATCAGGCCCACTAAGCCTCATTCCCCAAAACGTTGTTTTCTTTAATTCCTTCTCTGAAAGAAAAGTAAAGGAATTAGGGAACATCTTGATTAAACAGTGATTTCCTTATCTGTTGTCTAGATCAGAAGTTAAAACCTAAAGCTGCATTTATTATCTATCCAGTCCTCTTGTTTTAGGACCTGGATGTATCGCTGCTATGAAATGTGTTTTCTTTCCAAAGAATCATTTATCCAGATATAAACAATAAAAAGGCAACAGTTTTAAAGTCTTTGATATAATAGGCAAAGTATTATCAACTTTTTTCCCCCTAATCTTCTACATATGATGGTGAACCTAATGAAAAGCAGATAATTTGTTGATGCTTCCTTCATATCCAGGGGGATAAGGAAGAAATTTTGCTATTAAAGAATAAAGTGAAATTCCCCAACCCCCCTGCATTGTACACATCCTAGATTATTTAGACCTCTTTAAATCAAAACAAAGATACAGAGTAGTGGGTGCTTCATCATAAGCATTAAACAATTCTGTCTGCCCTGCATAATTTCTTACACTGCAACAATTAAACTCTCAAAGACTTGCCCAAGCAAGCTTTGAACTTAATTGGTAGAAAACTCAAGAGGAATTCTCTTGAGGGGCAATCATTTGTTTGTCTCTTTGGAAGTCATAGGAATTAGAAGGGGATATATTCTGAGAACTGTGCTTAGAATAGGAAGTACCCAGGTGGTACCAATGGGCAGCCTATTTTTGAGGCACAGCTATGTCCTGGGAATGGGGAGATAGAAGGCAAGCAAGCAAATACTCTAAAATATGGATTTCATTCTATCATTCCAGCCGTGCTAGACATCTAACATTGATGGTATTTCAGAACTCTGAACCAGTTTGCAAGCAGTACAGCTAGTTTATTTTTCTTTTTATTTTTTTGATAGGGAAAGAAAGATGGAGAAGATGAGGCTAAAAAACAGCCCAAAAATGCAGCCAGTGCAAAACAGAGCAGTACTTTCGGGAAATGCCTTGCTTATAAACTCTACCTTAACAGTGATACCACTTTTTCAGTTCAAGTGACATGAAACATTGACATAGCACAGTGAAGTCTTTTAAGACTGGTTCCACACTTCAGCAAGTAACTAAGGCCAAGTACCATGCATCCAACTGGTAATTTTGTGCTTCTGTGCATGTTAAAATACCTGATATGCCCCTGGCACAGGCAAAGTAGGTTTGATAGCATCCGCAGGAAGGAGGCCACTTATTTTTTCATGCGTAATTTATCACCACAGGTATTTTTGCCTACCTATGTGTCCTCTGCTTAAACTCATGGCAGCACGTACATTTGCAGCCGGACGTGCTGTTGCTGTAGCAATCATGCTCCACCCTTCAGCTCACTGGCAGATCCTGAAACAGGATGTCAGCATGAGTTACCTCTCTGCAGAGCTACTGTCTATCAGAAAGAAACAGTCTTGAGACACCCGGGGGGCATTTTTTGAGAGGAACAGGGGTAATTACTTAGGATATTTAAGTATAACATTAAATATTTACTTCTCCTGAGAAAACATTTAAAGTGGCAGTACTTTATACAATTCCTGCAAATGCAAACTCACAAGCTTGGCCAGGACATTATTCTCTTATTCTTCATAGAAGCAGAATTCCACCTCTTACTTAATATATGTCTACATTTTTAAAGTTTATTGCTTCTCACTAGCCACCTTACCAAATTCCAATTTTTGTGAAACAAAGGAGAACAGTTCTGAAGCCTTCTTTTCATCCCAGTCTCGAACCTGTTTGACAAACCTCTGTGAGCTTTTGGGGGAGCTCTGCTTCTGATCGGCATGACAAGCTTTTCATTCTCTTTACTTTAGATGAAACACACATACCCTGTAATTATGGCTGTGCAGCTGATTTTGCTTTCCCTCACTGCCTTTGCCTTGCCTTATCATGAAAGGTCGTGGGATGGAGTTGTAATGATTGCTTTAAAGGAGTTGTGATGCATTTGAAACACAACTTGTGGCTCCAAGTACGTGTGCATGTGCACACACCCATTTGCTCCAGACATAACTCACTGTTCTTTACAAGCCTAACCAAATCTCACTGCACCTTCTTCCCACACACTCCAATTCCCACACGCTTTCAGTTTGACATGTTATCTCTATACAGCTTCAGTTGCGAACAACAGTCCCCCACCTTGTATTACAGACTTTAATAGCTGGTGTCTGTTGTGACAGGGCATGTGACAAAGAATAATGTCGTAACACGCCTATTATGTACCTTCCTCCACCTAGGAAGATTTTCCTCCATCTATTATTTTGGTGATTTGGCCTGTGTGGGAAGATTCAGGGAGTATTGAGACATGGAAAGTTGAATCTCCAATTATCCAGAGGTCGTGATAGTCAGCCAAATTGTGTGCTTCCCTTTCCACCTCTACACCCACTGCACTGTCCTGCTGCTGACCCTGAAATGGAAAGACCACTCTCCTTTGAAATGAAATCAAATCCTCAGAACTTGCTCATCCTTGGTCCTCTCCCAAAAGCTCGTGCTGCCAAACATGCCTAACTTCTGCAGTAGTTTCATAACCTGGTGGGCTTCTACTCTCTTGCGACCTGAGCTGAGGTCATTGCATTCATTTCCATTTACGAAGTTGTCTTGCGATTAAATCTATGTTGTCCCAGAGGCAAATGTGTGTCTGAATTTTTCCCACTGCGTGTGCACTGCCCTCCTCACACAGATGAGGTTTTTCTGGCAGCCTTCTGTCATGTTGTTATGCTTTGAATAATTATTTTTTTAAAACTTCTCTGGTCCAAAGTTCATTTTTTTCCCCTTCTCTCATGTTCTCCCCCCGTCTCTCCTTTTTGACTCCATCACCATCCTCAACCCTTCCATTTTATCTCTGTGTTATTCTTGGCCTGTCTAGGTGCCAGTTGGGAGCTAAGTTAATTTAGGTATTTGTCTGCTTTCCTGTCAGGTTCTATCAAGAGTAAAAAGAATGGCAAGTTAATAAACCCAAAATTATGTCAGGCATGAAGCAGACTCTTATCCCATGCTGTTTATCTGGCAGCAGGTGCAAAAAAGACCAGTAAAAGAGAAGAAATAAGGCCTTTCATGCGCACACACAGCCACACACGTGCACACGCTCTTAAAAGGGGGTGAGTGGCTGCGTGCTTCTGTCAGGTGGCAAGCACAGGATCAGCTGGTGGTCTCAGGCCAGACTTTATGGGGCAGCTGTCCATGTTACAGAAACCACAAGCACCATTCACAGGCTTCTTGGCAGCTGCAGCGCAAGGACTGACGTGCACTCTCCGCACTACAGGCGAGTCACTTGGTAGGAATTCAGGAATGGAAGTGTGGAGGAGAAGAGGGCAAGTTTGTTGTTCTGCCGGTCAGTCACCATTAAGAAAACATGTGGGCTCCATAGACAACAGCCTGGTTTTGCTAGGAAAATGAGAACCACAGAGATGGCCTGGTCCTTCGGAGAGTGTGTTGTGGACTCATGGAATTTGGAGCAAGCACTATTGTACTAGAGACAAAAGTGTCAAACAACACTATACAGTTCTGGCTTCTGGCATCATGAGGATTTTGTTCAGCTCCATTATGAAAGATAATATTTTTCAATATATTTTAGGTGGTTCAGAACAACATATATTGGGATCAACACTAAAAAACAATGCTCTAGGATGACAAAGTTTAGGAATAAAATGGGTTTGGAGATGTCTAGAAATCTACCCAGAATCTGATGCAAATAAGACAGAATCACCTAAATGGGAGGAAAGCAAATCCTCCCTTATTTTCCTCTTGGTTTGCTTTATTGAGCTTCACACCTGTAATTTCCCTTTCTCTTCACCATGAGACGCCTAATGTCCTCCCTCTCAGGCTCCAGGGCACGATGCTGCTCAGCCTCCTTCCCTCAGCAGATGTGTATGAGTTCCTCTTCACTCATACCTTCTTTCTCTGCTTTTGCTCCTGGAAAAGAATGGCAAACTGTATCTTTCCTCATAGCTTTGGACAAAGTGCCCAACACGATCTTGAATGAGACTCATACCCAAGGAAAAAGCTGTGACTTCAGGCAACCAGTGTATTTTTTGTTTCTGAGTTCTTTTCTCCTTCCAATGTCTTCCTATTTATGTAGAGTTATCCTAGGCAACTGACTGACAGAATCAGAGCCTTGCAATTAAGTGAGAACATCTTAGGGATATCACTGCCAATGCATCCGGCTTTTCAGAACTAAACTTCTGAGCTGCATCAACAATGCAAATTTCCAGTGGACTCTATGAATGCAAAATCAGCATTTAACAGCTGGGTAGTTACCGAAAAATTAAAGCCTTAGTATGTGAAAAGACTTCAAAGGTTTGGCATCTGTAGTGGTTGGCAAAACACACATAATTAATTCACAGATCACAGCATGCCTTTCAGCAGCATTGCATATGATGTTTGATAATGTATTTTATCTGTGTTTATATGTGTATTCTTAACTATATAAATTAGACTTATATAATTATGTATAATTACATACCTTTGTTTACATTTTTCACCGGGAGTTTCCCATAACCACTGTTGCACTTTCGAAGTCACACACTCATTGATAAGGATATAAAAATTCCAATACCATCTGGAAGTTTATACAGAATATCTTCCGTTTAGACACTGAAAGGACCCACCTTTGTATTTGGTGTGCAGTTTCATTCAAACCATGAAAACTATATTTGGTGATTATATATATTAAACTTCTACTTATTTTTAATATTCTAATTAATTCTTAAAACCTGACAGATGATTGATGGAAACCACAATCTAAAGAATTATTTTCTTTTTTTCCAAGGTTGTTCTTCTGTTTATATTTGTTTTAACTTCTTTTTAGTTAACTTCCTTAACCTTATTGGTTTTTCTTTCTGTTCCTCAGTAATTTCCCATCTGGTCATGCTGATCTTGCTTTTACCAATACTATGGCTCAAAAGCGAAGACATGGTGTTCTTAAAATTCTCCTGATTCCAAGTATTGCTGCTCAGAGTGGTGACATATTTCAAGAACATAATTCATAACACCTGTCTTGCAAAATAGGCATTTGATAAGGTGACAAAGTTTGCTCTGAAGGCAAAAGTGGTGGAGCAATTACAGTGAAGGCTGTCTTACCTCAAGCATATAAACTAGCCTGGTTTTCTAAGGAAACAGCCCTTTGAACCCAGGGCTGAATCCATCAAGTAAACCTGACAGAGGGATAATGGTCTCATTATAGATGTAATGGAACAGTAAGCTGTTATTACTCAGGAAAAAAGGGGGACAAGAGGAAGGAAGACACCCTGACAGAACCCTAAAGGGAGGACTCAATCCTCACTCACTGCCTCTGTTGAATGTCGCAAATAGGAAACAGCAGTCCATCAATGACAAGGAAAGCCATAGTATGGCACTCTCACCATACTGCCCATCTCCTGCTGAGGCAGCAAGGCTCACGAAAGCATGTAGGAGGTGAAAAGGGCTGAAAATGACACGGGATTGGGTGGTTTGGGAAAGGTGGAATGAGTTACTGTCACTTTTGGGAAAGTTCTTGCAGGCAGTGGGGAAGGTTCCTACAGAGTGAGGATATACGGCATACTGATTATGCATGATATTAATAAGAATCCAGGCTTCATTAGTCCTACTGCTCATAGACTAGCTTTTGCTTCCAGGCTGCAGGGCCCCAGTTCAGCACCACGCCTTGCTGGGTGATTTGTTTTATGCTACTTAATGACAATAGTGGCAGCCGTGGGGCTGTTCACTGCCTACAGGCTTGCTGCAGAGCGGTGCTGGAGGATGGCCACAAATGACCACAACAAAGAGCTGTGATGTGTCCCACAGATAAAAAACATTAGTTCAACATATGTAAACAAGCCTAGTGTCTCATGCATTGAATTCCACTCTTGTTCAACCTATCGTTTACAGCATCAGACATCATCCCTGTGGAGCAATTTCTTTCCCACTTGGTCTGCTTCTGATTAGTGTAAGAGAATGACGTATAGAAATGACACTGTAATAAAGATGATGGATAGTCAGTGAAACAGCTGCAGATTAGGAGAAAAGGAAGCTGACTACTGAAGATTGGCTTAGCAAAAAAACAATAAAAACAAAAACCACAAACAACAATACAAGGTTCTAACTGTGCATGCAAAAGTCACTTGAAATTCTCCTACTGGTATTCTTACTGGCATGCCACTCAGAGCATGTAGAACAGTAATTTCCCAGTGGAAACAAACTACTCAAAATCACGTTAGGGGGCTAAATGCCTTTTAGATCTGGCCTTTAGATCAAGCACTTTATCCTGAAATCCTCTGAAACTCCTACTCCACAGGGACTAGGAAAAAAAGATGAAACAGCTTTGAAAAACCCAAACAACATTCTCTTTAGATAAAGCTGTAAGACTAGGGTGTTAGTAAGCCTGTGGCTTCCTTAAGCTCATACATGGATTTTACAGACCAGGCTGAGTCAGTCTAGTGTGGGATGACTGGATGGCTTTATATCCTTAATCAGATTTTGAGTGAATAGTTATTTTCCTTCTGTTTGCACCTGAGGAAAAGCTTACAAGTATTTGCACCACCTTCTAAGCAAACAAATTAACTGAGCAACAGCAGCCTGGAATACTTTACTGTACTCCTGATTCTGTGGAGACCTTTCCTGCTTTTGCTGTCATTCACTAAGAAGTATCCTTTCATTTCAGAAGATGGTTCAACATGCCATTTCGAAAATGGGGAAGTGGAGTAGAAGAGAGGATGAGACAAGGGTGGGAGGTGGGGCCACAGAAATTTTTACTTCATGAGTCAAGTAGCTCAGCTGTCCAAAAATTTCCCAGAAGATATTCACTACTTATGTTTGTGTGAGCTCCTACAGAAAGGAATGGAATGTGCCATAGTTTTCCATAAGATCCTCCAAAAAGAGGATTGATCCACTGCTCTATGCTGTGTTTATCCCCTGGTTACAGCAGACTACACTAGTTTTAGGCCATACCCTGCCTGTCTGTTGAGTTTCTTGAATCTCACATACATTCTCATAAAAGGATTTGATATTATATTTCTCTGCAGCAGAACTGAAGATGATGGTAGCTCAGTCCGGTTTTTTCACTCTTTTTAATCCTCTTCAGTGTACTGAAGTAAAGCAAGATCAATCTCAATCTTCAATCTCTGGATGTATTAAAGAAGCAATTTTGTCTGATCATACAAAGCAAAGAACCACACACACGCTCAAAAGGAGGACACACCACAGGGATAGGAGGTGTCAAATTATTTTAAATAAATCTATTTGAAGTAAGAAGTTTAGTGCCCAGTAAAGAAGCTGGTTTGATGACCCAGTGATGGACATCTGATTGACAGCACGATCAATCAGGCATTAATTTTTCAACTGCATCATGAGGGATGCTGTTGGGCAGTTTGTTTCCCCTGTCAGCTGTGAGTCTTCCTCCAATGGAAAGTCAGTAGCTAAGATGTTATCCATTTATTCTTGCACTTTCTCTTCACATTTCTTAACACAATCTTTTATGCTAATGATATGAATGCTAAGGAAAAAATATCTTTAAGATGGTTGTGCCAACATTTATTTCAGATAGTTTATTGGATCATTATCATAGATTTCTGCTTTTAATTCATTAGTTTATCTGAACTTAATTAAAACATGCTAATTTAAGTCTCTTCATTTCAACTAGTTGGCTCCTAGTCCCACAGCTGTAATAAATTTTGACATTTTACTGGGGTTTTGTGTAATTTACAAATTTTCTGTAATTTCTTATTATGCAGCCTTAATAGTTGATGCATTGCTAAAGGTTGTTAGTGGTTTCTCTGTTATGATTTTAAAACCAAAACCAGTGCCAGCCAATGTGTCATGTGTCTCAGCATATGTAACCAGTCCCTAAAGCAAACTGATCTTCTACTGTAGCGCACATGAACAGTGTTACAACAGCCCCTGAACAGCACGTCAGCTGGGAGCAACTCACTATTTCTGGAGCACTGCGTATGCCCCACTGAAATAAAAAGATATTTATGAATAAGATACGGATTTTTCAGTTTTAAGGATTCCCAAGAGCTGTTACAGAGCAGCTGAGGATGAAAAAATATCATTAACCATTTCATCAAGAATAACTCCAAAATCCTTTGAATGATTCTGTACATCATTAGTAAGTCATTTTAATCAATAACTTTTTGGTAGCCAAAACATTGGTGGCATTCATGGAAATTCGCCCCATGATGGCTGCTGATCAAATTTTGCTGTCATCATTACTTTTGCTCAGATGCAGAAGTGGTCAAAAATGAAAAAAGCAGCCTACGCCAACGTCTTATTTAAAAATAGTGCTTGCACTACCCAGACACTAAACACTCCTTTGTTTCATTGTCTTCCTACGTGGTTGTTGCAAAACATCCATGGGGTGGGGAGTGCTTTTCTTCTGTGTTTTGTTCTGGGAAAGTCTGAAGTAAAGGGAAAGTGTATCAAGGCGTCAGCAGTGTGAAACTGTATTAATGATAATGGTCAAGAGGCTGTTGACTTTACTGGAGTCCAGGTTTTGCCTCATGATCTAAGATGCACTCCTCTGAAGTGCTTCAAAGATTTTTTCCTTCAGTGATCACATATCAGGTTCCCAGTACAACTTCTTGATCTACTTTTTGAGAAGACACAATTAGATTTACAGATGCTCTCACAACTGACTGGAGCAGAACAAGTGGGAGAGCAAAGATTATTGAAAAAAAACCCCAATGTGCCCTTCTTTTCAGGGAAGTTTGTGTTGCATCTTTCCACCTCTGTCCTGCTCCTTAGTCCAGCCTATTTTTGAAAGTAGAAGGATGAAAAAAGTTTGATGATTTTTCTGAGTAGCTACTGCAGAATTTGATCCTCACTTCACAAGGAAGTTCACTACCATAAACCATCCCACTCAATTCTTCAGCACAAGAAAGGCTGAAAGCCTTGAATAAACTGTAAAGTTGTTGAAATAAATGTTTCAACGATTCTTAAGCTCTACCTATGGATCTTTGTCAGGTCATTCATTATCACTCTTTGCCCACTTAGGAGAATAGCATGAAATAGATCCCAGTGGCTCAGTTGTTAATTATATGAGCCTTAGTGACACACACTGCCACATTTTCCTTCAGGGAATATTGAGTGTATCACTGGATAAGCCACAAGCACACACCGTGATTTTGGAAATAGACAGGATTACTCCGGATTCTCACAGTACAATAATAACATTAAAATTTGACACTACACCTCCTGTACAGATTAAACGCTGTTGAAAACAGGGAGCATTTATTTAAAAAAGCCACAACCTCTCTGTAAGGAAAGTGAAGGGTGTCAGAGCTAAGGCCACCAGCCTGAAGTTTTCAGAGAGAAGGATGGTGACACCAAGGTTCTCAACCTGTACCAATACCTAAGTCATATCTGGTTTTTAAGGTGACAGGTACCCGACAGCTTTGAGGTCACATGAAACTGCTTAAGAGCCTACCTGCCTGATAGTGGGGAAGCTGATTTAGTAACTTAGGTATAATCCTATGCTTCATATTTTTCAAAACCTTTGCTGATGGCTGTTGGCAAAAATGCTATGCTTTCAGTAAGGGAGGTGGAAAGGGTCATAATTTGGTCATCAACATTTGATGCATCCCAGAAGAGGATCTAAAAAGGTATCCTGCTAGGAATGATGTGTTGTTGTTGGCTGTCCTTGTCCCCAGCTGTGGTTGAAATGGATTCAGCATTTTAGGAGTAAGAATAAAAAAGTAAATTGTCAAGTTCCTTAGCTGTTTTTTTTACTTGGTTTTAAAAATTACAAACTACTGTGATTTTAAGTCTGAAAAGAGACTATTTTTGTCTGTTTGATTGTTTTGAATAATTGTCAGTGAGATTTCTTTCAGTGGGAAGAAGAACATGGTAGATGTCTTATTTTGCATACTTAAGATTTAAATAACATGAGACACCATTCTGCCTTTCTGAACTTAAGCTAGTCTCCATCTAAATGTAATTTGTAGGCAGCAAAGCAGCCAGCAATCTAAAGTGGCAAAACAGAATCCATTCTTCCCACACCTTCTAAAATCTGACCTTCCCCGAAGTTCTTCACTTTGTCTGTCTCTACAGTGCCATGCAAATAGCAGAAATCCTTGTTTTCCTTTATTTTCCACCTTCTTTCTTTAAAGTACTTTGAATTTTAGTGTGCTGTTAATACATTATTGATGAAAGATGCCAAGTCAGGGGTGACAGACAGGCAGGTCAGTTCTCTAGCAAGACCAAGTCTAGTTTTTGTTTTTCAAGATGGTTTTCTGAAATGATGGCCTGAATACATTCCCCTTATCTCACACTTTTCCACGTAAATCCATTTACCCTTTCTGCCCCCTCAGAAGATATGCCCTGAAAAGGATCAGACAACTTTGTCACAGCTGTGTCTGTGACGAAGTCACAGTCTTGCTGCATGCATCAACACAGACCAAGTCACAATCTTGTTGTATGCATCTCAAAAGTGAAGTATGCTATAGGGTGGATGAGGCTGCATGGACTGGTGAAATCACAGGGCTGAGTTCAGCTGGGGCAAGAAACAGACTTTTCTCAATTATTTGAAGTTAATACAGAGTAGAAACCAGGTTCATAAGTCCTTAGAAGAGTGTAAGAACAGACAAGAGTCTGTGTTGACTGATATCTCTGCAGATTCACTTACTTCTGGCTGTGGAACTAAAAGGAGTATGTAAAATGGTAAAAAAAAAGCAGTTATGGGTTGCATTGTCTTTGCCATGTTGCCTTTCCTTCTGAGGGGTGCTGTAGCACTCTGTGATACATACCTTCATGTGAAATCACCTGCTGTAGACTCTGAGATGGACTGGCGAAGCAAACTGTTTATGTATAGGTCAAATTTTACTGTTCTACTATTTTTTATGGCATAAATACAGATAAATCTTAAAGGATTCCTTCTATACTTTGGTTTTTTTTTGGTTTTTTTTTTTTTTTTGACTTTTTCAGTGGAGAAGTGGGCTCAGTGGAAATACATACACTTCAGAAAACTGTACCTGAAAATTCAAACCAAACCTAGTTCAATTAAAACTTTGAGTGAGCTCTAGATAGACAAAATTAGAATGGCAACATCCTGGACTCTTTGATTACAAGATGTTGTAAATTGGGGTCAGTACTTGAAAAATTAAATTTTAATCAAGAGAAGGAACCAACAAGAAACTTTTCTGTCTTAATAATATCCCTGGGCATTAATGTTAGTGGTGAGTACCGCCTCTCTACAGGATGCTGTAGTTTGCTTAAAAAGTCAAACAGTGACATGAACTTGGTTTGTTAGATCTGAAGAGATTCTGCTGTGAAGTGGATGTATAATAAACTACTTTGAAATCTTTGACCTGAGTCACAGAAGAAAAACAACTGCAGTGTGAATATTATACATGGAGTGAAGACATAGAAATAACTTTCATTTCCCACCTCATCTGTCCACCCACAAGCCCCTCCTTCTAGTGGAGGAAAGGCAAACTTATTTCTTTTTTTTCTGAGCCAGTTGTCCATCTTGTTTTCCTTGCATGACAGCAGATATGTTGGGAAGACAGCAGCCTTGAGGAGCAGAAGCTGTGACTGTCTGTGTCCAAGATGCAAAGGCACTCTCGCAGCTTTTCAGCTTGGGGCTTCTTTTTAATCCAGGGATGTGCATTGGGTTATTTGGGAGTAGGGAGACTTCACATGGGGACAGGGAACACTGCTGGGTTGCATTTGGAAATTGGATTCTTCCTTTGTAACCTTGTGTACAAGGTGCAGGAAAGTCACAGAGGAGACAGGCAACTATATCACAGAGTGAAAAGGCAGTGGGATTCTTGGTGCTGTGCAGGGCCAGGAGCTGGGCTACAATGATCCTTCTGGGATCCTTCTAACTCAGGATATTCTGATTCTGATGATTTTAGGTACAACAGATGTTCTTGGGCAAGTACAGCCCCATTTGCTTGAGAGCCAGGGTGTAAGAGATTTTTAAGTCTCACTCTCCATCACTGAAACTTGTCCAATCCGAACTGTGCCAACAAAGGAGCTCTTCGGAGCAAAGGAGCATCGCAAAGTCAACCAAAAAAGGTCCAGAAGTCCAAAGATTGTCCTGGGAAAGGAGAGTCACAGCAAAAGACAGTGAGACACAGACTGAAAATGTGTTTGTGCACTGTCAGTGACACTTCTGAGCAGAAGGCAGTGGTGCAGTCTAAACATGTCCTCAAATCAAGAGAACATTCTCTGGTGAAGGCATGTCATGGGGAGAATAAATGCACAGAACTCCAGCTCTTGTCAAGACAACACAAGCTCTTCTGCAAGATTAGGATTACCCTCCCTTTCTTAAAACTGACAGAAAAATGTTTTAGGTGATGTCACAGAATGTTAATGAATTGAAGGGGCCTTAAAGACCATCTAGTCCCAAACTTCTCTGCCACGGGCAAGGACACCTCACACTAAACCAGGTTGCTCAAGGCCTTAGGTAACCTGCCTTTGAACACTGCCAGGGATGGGACATCCACAGCCTCCCTGGGCACTCTGCTCCAGTGCCTCACCAACCTCACAGNACGCAGTTGATTTCTGGCCAGCTCATGGTGAGCTTTCTATCAGCCATCTCCCCCAAGTCCTTCTCCCAGGGCTGCTCTCCATCACTCCTCTGCCCAGTCTGTTGGTGTGTTGGGGATTGCCCTGACCTGGGTGTAGGACCTCGAATTTCACTTTGTTGAACTTTATGAGGTTCACACAGACCCACATCCCCTGCCTTTCCAGGTCCTCTGGATCCATCCCTTCCCTCCAATGTGCCGACTGCAACCACACAGCTCGGTGTCATCAGAGAACGTGCTGGGAGTGCACTGACCCCATTGTCCACGTCACTGACAGAGCTGTGGAACAGCATCAATCCCAGCACCAACCCCTGAGGGACACCACTCATCACTGGTCTCCACGAGATGACTTAACATCTAAAGTTACTGTCACTTCTAGTCTTTTCTGACTTTCCCANATCCCCTGCCTTTCCAGGTCCTCTGGATCCATCCCTTCCCTCCAATGTGCCGACTGCAACCACACAGCTCGGTGTCATCAGAGAGCGTGCTGGGAGTGCACTGACCCCATTGTCCACGTCACTGACAGAGCTGTGGAACAGCATCAATCCCAGCACCAACCCCTGAGGGACACCACTCATCACTGGTCTCCACGAGATGACTTAACATCTAAAGTTACTGTCACTTCTAGTCTTTTCTGACTTTCCCATCTCTTTTCAGTAGCTGGCCTGTTTGAAGAATGCAAAAATATTTAAAAATCAGCTGCAAGTAATTTCTCCATAATAAAAACAAACAGAAATTCTGAAATTAATCCCAAGGCAGCAGCAGGCTATGAACTAAGATCTGGTTCAAAGCCGGATCTCTATCTGCTAATACAGCCAGTTCAGCCAAAATAAATCTTTATTTTCACCAGATGCTTCATGTGGCTTAAGTATTCCCACACATGTGCACAAGAATAATGTTCAGAGAGAGGGTAAGTCCTTTTTTGGACAATGAAAATGTAACTTTTGTGAACTGGTCTTATGATGATCCTTGATTTTCCAGTCTTTTACACATTCTCTGGCCTTTCAGGGATTAGCACATTCAACAAAGGTGGGGTCACCTCCCAGACAGACTTGACTGTTGTGCCCAAATGATTTCTGGTCATGATCCAGACAGGTTACGCTGCACCAGCTGACATGCACAAGTGCAGTTGAGTGAAGCAACGTGACAAAACTAAGACTAATAATTTTGGTGTGTTAGCCACATTTTTTGAAGGGCTTCATGAATTGAGACTTCTAAATTGCTTTTACTTTTTACAGAGAAAGAAAAAGTTTCTGATTTATTTGAAGGCCCAGTCCTCAGTGTTCTTTTTCTCACTATGATCTTAAATTGAACGGAGAGCAATACTCTTCAGGCCACCACAGCTCAATAAATAAAAAATAGAGAAACCCTGAAGGCATCCTTAATTGGCTTGCAACCCTAAAAAAATTAGTTCTCAGAACATATTTTCTTTAAATCACCAGTTTCTTAAGGAAGAAATGTTGCTTGCAGGACAGCAGGAATGAGGAGACAACCTGGGAAAAAAATGCATTACATTTTACATTAGGAGAGGAAGAGCTGGAATAGCATTCAGATGTATTGAATAAGAGTTTCCAAGACTTCCTGTTAATTTTGTTCTGCCCCACCAGTCCAGGACCTTCCTTTCCAACATGCTGCTGGTGTTTGGTGATTCACCCCAGATTTAGGTATGTTAGCACTTACCTGCCATAGGGGTATGAAAAAGAAGACAATGATCTCTGATTCGATGTGGAAGGCAAGAAACAATGAAAAAAGATGAAGGTGAGGTAAAAAAGATCTGATTGCCGCAAGGGGATACGTCAGTACTGGAGACACTGCACAGAAGAAAGACATAGTGATATGAACTTTGTCATGAACTTTAATTCTTTAATTCAGTATATCGAGAAAATCTTAAAAAAAAAATCCAACAAAAAAAAACCAGCCCAGAAAACCAGCAATTTTGACTGACAGCTTTAGCAGTGAATGAAAATTCCCAACCCTTCAGTGAGATGTGGTGACTGGAAAAAGTAAATATTAATGGAAAAGTTATAATGAAGGACTTCAGGGAAAAGAGGCAGTTGTCATCTATCCAAAATGTCTGTTGAGTACTCTGAAAATGCAAGTTTCAGAGTCCCCAAGTAAGACTTCCAAGCCTCTGGAACAGCTCAAGCCACATGAATGTTAGGGAAGTGTACAAAACCACTGCTTTCCTTTGGCCCATTCACCTAGAGTTGTTAGAGTTTCCTGCCCAGAGAAAAAGAATCCACTACAGGGAATTCAGGAAAAATAGCTGCCTGGAACCACTGTAGCTTTTTTCCTAAAACTATAATGATGCCCAATTCAGAAAAAAACCCACACATGATAATGAATGTATATTAATCAACAGCAGGGGATTTCATTGATTCCAACACTAGGCAACACAAAAATACTGCATTTATTAGAAAATCCTTCAGAACTAAAAATATGTCCCCAGAGTGACAACAAAATATAAATGAACGTTTAATTCTTTCTCACTCATAAAATGTCATCTTTCTATGAATCACTCTTCCTGCCTCTGCTGTGTACTAGATATGAGGCCACATCCTTAAAAAGGCTCCAAGAAAAGTTGGTACTAAAAATAGGTAAAGACAAGGAGAAGGAAGACAGACTGCAAGAAAACAAAGTACCAAAACCTTCATTTTTACTGAATGTGCTTTTTTGCAAAGAGTTTTTCACAGCAACATAGTGCTCAAGAAGACAGTGCCAGAGTGCTGGTGGTGAAACCTGTTTGCAGACCACCATGGGCAAAGCGGTGAATGGCGGCTCTGGTTTGCCAAACCTGTGCTGTCCTCTACAGCTCTAACACCTTTCATCCCCTCCTTATGCAACGGGGTTCAGTGAAAACAGGGAGTGAAAGGGACCATCTATTGTAGAATCACAGATTGTGCTGAACTGGAAGGAACATATGCTTTGAGACTGCTTTTTTTCAGGGTTTGGTTGGTGGTTCTTATTCCCTCTTCCCCATCAGACAGACAGCTGGATACTCTATCCTCTGTTCCCTGAACTATCCTATCATGCCTGCCTCAAGCTTTCTTTCACTTTATTTAATTTGTATAATTTTCCATCTCCTCTACCATTCTCCCCTTCCTGATGGCGTGTCTACCAGCTCGTTCTTCACACTAGCCAGAAACTACTTTGGAAATATCCTTCTAGCCCTCTCCCACAAGGAGTTAAACAAAACACTAAAGGGAAATTTAAAATTTCTAAAATTTAAAATTCTGTGTCATTCTGTCTGCTTCAGCCAAAGTTCCTGAGTGAAAAAGTTTTTTCAAAGGATGAGAGGTAGCATTGGGTAGTTTTTGATTTCTTGCTGGGGAATGCATAAACTTGAGGTGAAATGGGAAGCTGCAAAAATGTGGCAGCAAAAATGCGTCTCTGCAAAAATCATGTATTCATTGAAGGGGAATTGAGGGGCTTGCCAGAAGGTCCCAACAGCCTATTGATGCACTGTCAAACTTTTCACCCTTGCTGTTCCACCACACCCAGTTTTAAATCCCTGCTCAGATTATTTTTATTTTTTTTCAAACAGCTCATGATTTTGTTAGGCCTACAGCTCACGGAGACTGTGTTGCCACTAAAAACACATAGCTAAACACAAGCGGGTAGGATTCAAAGGAACGGAGCAGATATATTTATTTATCATCTATTAAAAGACTGAATACAGATTAATGTTCCTTACTCAATACATTTTTTTATTGTTTCACCTGCTATACAGTGGGAATTGAAAAGGCTTTCTGGTCATCCAATCTGGCTGTAGCTGCTTGAAGTGTCTGAGGATTCTCTGAGGAAATATAAACCAAGAAACCACCCACAGTTATACTTCCCATCTGCCCTCTGAAGGTCAAGGCTCCCTGTGGGGCTGCCTCAGGCTCTCCCAAGTCACAAGAGAGCTGCTTCCCATGTCCTCAATGACAACCACGCCTTTTGCTGGTGTTTGCCTGGTTGGATCAGAGAGGGTGGCACAGATATGTCCTGCAATTCATGTAACGACCCAGGAGCCTTATCCTAGACTCCCCAAAACTGCCCTTCAAAGTACTCATTATTTTTTTCATACACAGGTGTATTTTTTGGTGCTGTGATGGATTCTCTAGCCCTTCTCCTTGCTGTCCATCTGGAGATCAGAAGCAGCAAGCTCAGATATGGCTTTTTCATTCATTCTTGCAGGCACACAGGGCAATATTTATGGAATCCCAAGTGGGTGTGCATTGTTTGGAGTTTTCTGTTAATTATCCTCTGTTATGCTCTTACATTTTCCCTCCAGGCTCTCATTCCTTGTTTGTTTTCAGGTCTATCTGTTACATGTAGTTAGATGATGATGGCTCCTCTATGGCTTCTTTCTTTTTCTAAGGCTATTATTGAACCTTATTTTTTAAATTTCTGGGCCATCTCTCTGTTACCAGAGCCTGTGTTGTATTATTCCTAAAGCCAGAGTGAGAAACGCTGTATTTGGTAGAGGAATCCTGGTTTTTAGTATAATACTAAAGGGCTCTGCATGCAGCCATTGTTTTGCTTCTGTGAACTCAGTCTGTGCAGAAAAAAAGCCAGATTCATATTTCAATTCATAGTGAAATATTTCCCACACTTAAACCAGCCTGCAGACACATTGTCCATTGGGCACACATGGAGTTTGTATACTATTTTTTCTCCTGGTTTCAAGTGCCAGTTTTCACCTAGTAGCTGACCTTGGGGTTGGCTGAACATTCTTGGCTTTATCTGGAGAAGAATAATTCATGTCATGATCAGGCTTCCAATGGTGAAGAGTATTTCTCAAGTAGAATGAGGAATTAATTCAGCAATTAAAATCATTAGACCTAATTCCACTGAGGTAGATTTGCATTTTGCATGCCATGCTAGCAAAGCCAGGATTTTTGTTTTAAGCAAGCAGTTTCCTTTTCCTTTTGCTCTGGGACTAAAGAATCTTGTATGAGGCAAACATACATTTGGGGTTCAACAGTTCTGCAACAACAGTCCTGCCCAACTGGGAAACTATATATATTTTATTTTAAAATACAACAGAAAAGGAATCTCTTGTGAACTTTCGAACCTTTAAACTTTTTTTTTCAATAAAAATATCTAAATTAACAGAGGAAAAATAAAGTTTCTAAATAAAGTCTTCCCCTAGGACAGCATTTTATCCTGCCAAATTAAACTAACCAAAACTTTTGTTTCTCTAGCAATTTAGTTTCCCAAGAAAAATACACCTGCAGCTATCAGGAGCTCTGCTTGAACACGCAGGCCTTCTGTTTCATGAACAACATCAGAGGGCACTTCTGCATTGTATGAGGTTTCAGGCAAAGAAAGGGACAAGCCAGACCTTCCCTGCTGAAACATGTCTGAATTCAGAGGCAACCTGAGATCTGCTCCAGCATTACTCGGGTTAATAACTTGTTCTGCAGGCAGCCTCTTTGATCCTTTCAAAGTTGATCCTGAAGTAAGGCAGGACCTGCTGCGGGGGAAGGTGGGACCTGGGGTTTGATAAGCAGATCAGTGGTCCTGGAGGCGAGGCTGAGATGTGGGCTCCCATCCTGCCTCTCATCCCTGTGCCCCTGCACTGAAGAGATCTCACCCAGGGCTTCACTGATTCGATGTCTTTCAGCATCTGGGGTTCTTACAGCTTCCTTTAAGAAAGGCAGGTGATAAAGTTATAATCTCTGCCTGAACTGATAAAAGACCCACCAAAACCCCATCAAAAACATATTTTCAATCTGGGTGATCATAGAGAAAAACCTGGAGAGGAGATCTAAACACCTAAAAGTCATTGGAAGGGAGAGTGAGAACTCAACTTATATTTTAAATTTTTTTTAAAATCCCATGACTTTTAAACCAATTTTCTTATTTTGAGGGTGCTGACTCACGTTTTATGAAAGTTTCAGGTTAGCAATGCTGGCAAAAGCAAACAAAAATTATCTATATAATTAAATAGCTCTAGTTTATCTGAAACCCTCAAAGCAGTCTTTTCAATATATGCTTTTCTTCAATGATGTGATCTCTTTGACAGAGTTGTACAAAATTATCAACACACACAGAGGGCTCATTGAGTTAATTTTCCAGTTCTTCAGTTTATTTACCACTTTTCAATGCTCGACCTACGGAACTGAGCTCCTGAACCCAAACTGCTGGGAAAATGCAGATGTGATTTGCTTGAAGTCTCTCTCCCCACTGCAAGGCTGGATTTCACAATATGCCTCAAGAGCAGCCTTCATTGTTTATTATTGTACAGACTAACTGGTTCAGACATCAAAATCCTCTTTGCTCTGAACCTCCCCTTTCTCACTCATAATGACAGGGACATGTTGTAGGAACTATTTGAGTATTTCCTCCCAGTCTCTCTGCAGAAGTGAGGAAGCAAACGAAGACAGAATATCGATGGGCCATTGTGAAAACTGCAGTCATTCTTTTCTGGAGTGAATTACTCTTTATGGTGAGCTCCAAATTTAGCCCTGGAATTCCAAGAACAAGCAATTTCTTACCAGCATTTGCTTATTATTCAAGCCACTCAGCCTTCTCCCTCAACACTGCAGCTACACACAGAAATCATGGAATCACAGAATGGTCTGTGTTGGAAGGAACCTTAGAGACCATGTATCTCCAACCCTGCTGGGAGCAGGGACACCTTCCACCAGAACAGATTGCTCCAAGTCCCATCCAACCCGACCTTGGACACGCCAGGGATGGGTCACCCACAACTTCATTGGGCAACCTGTGCCAGGGCCTCAGCATCCTCACAGGGAACAATTTCTTCCTAATATCCAATCTGAATCTCTCCTCTTCTGGTTTAAGACTGTTCTCAGTTACCCTATCACTATGTGCCCATGTACCAAGTCGCTCAGACCAGGAGCTCACACAGATTCCCAGTAGGATGTATTTCCTTGTGTGCTGCTTCATTTGCTGTGGGGGGCTGCATCCCACCTTTCACCACTTGCACCGCATCCACCACATAAACAGTGAGTGCAGCTTGGGGTGGGGGAGCAGCTATCTGAATCTGTGACAATTCCTGGGCAGGGGTCCAAGCTTCACTATGGCAATAGCAATTCAGACTTAAGATTTTTCCTGTCCTGGTCTTGAAGCTATCATTCCATATTTAGAAAAATTTGTGAAGCACAGTGAAGAAGAGGTATGAAACTCCCCTCAGAAATAGATCAACTCTGAAGATGTTGCTGTCTAACTGAAGCCTGCATTGACTCACATGACAGAAGTCCTACAGAAGTAAGACGTGAGCAGCAGTCCTACAAAGGAATGGGGGGGCTGTTTTGGCCAGGCACAGGAGTGAACAACAACCTTGTAGCTCTGTCTCTGAAGTTGCCTGGTACAATGCACGCAGCCCTGAGAGAGCACGAACACTTGTGCATCTGTTCATCTACCCCTCCCCCCCCCTTCATTTAGAAACCTGCCTGTCCCTCATCTTGGCAGCCACTCTCTTCAAGTTTCAACCGTCTGATTCATCCAGCAAAAAGTGTCCCCACAGAAAACATACTGGCTGAACCGCTTTGTTTTTCCTAGAGCAGTGCAAACAGTTATTGCAAGGGGAATTTAGGAAGATCGTGCCTGGCAAGGAAAGCTCACTAAATAAATACACGATGTTAATTATCCTTTGCCTATTTCAACTGAGCATTTCAAAGTGCTCTGCAAACCATTAATTAAGCTGCAATTCAGTACCATGTGGTAGTTAAATATTATCAACACTCTTTTCTGCAGATGGGACGCTATGACACAGAGGGTGATTTGACCTAGATGAAGCAGCAGATGCAAGCCCCAAACCTATTAACTTAATCTCACCAGCTCCCTGCTCCATTAGACCTTTGTGACTGTGAAAAGATGTGGTTATCTTGCAGGCAATGATGCATTATCTGGTTTTGAGTCCTTCCTTTGGCACACCTCCTATCAAACGCTACACTAGTTTCTATATTCTCCCACCATCTTAGCCAGCCTTCTTCCTTTGTTTAATCACCTGAAGCCTCTTCTCAGTGGAAACTCTAAATGAATGAAATAAAAAAAGAACAGGAAAAGTTAAGAATGAAGAATGCAGCTTTGAGTATTCGTTTGTCAGAGGGACATTTACAGCACAGACAAGTCCAGGTGCAAATGCTGCAGAGCTGCTTGTGCATTCAGCCATCCCTTTTTCTTCTGTTGGTTTGTACCATTTTGGGCTACATGGATATTTGGATTAACACAGATGGGCAAGATGGCAGATGGACAGGTGTGGGGAGCCACTAGATGGGGCTTCAGGAGGAAGAAGACAGCTCATAGGCAATCCATCAGGATCCAGCTGAGCTGTGTGCTTAGTGTCCTGGCTTGTGTGGGATCTTTATTGGAAAAGATCAACCATAATAGCAGCATGCAGCACCTGTGCTCTCACCATGGGAAGGGAAGGAAGCATGCCTTCCAAGCCAAAATGCACAGTACTTTACCAGGCAAAAAAAACCCCCAAAACACCAACATTGTATCCCTTCAATTGTAAACTCTGGGTGAATGTGCTTTTACATTCAGAGCATGAGGCAGATGGCAACAAACCACATGCCTGTGAACTATCCCACTTTTTCCACATTTGCATTCTCAAAACCACTTTTGGTGCCCATGGTTTAACCTCTGTTTCCCTAACTTCTGTTTATGAGTTGAATGGTCACATGTCATCATGTTGAGTGGGAAAGTGTGTTCAAGGGATAAGTAGGCAGAAGTGGTTCCATATGGTAAAAGAAGAGACTATGCCAAAGTATTAAAAATACATATAGAAAGAGGGAAAAGCAAGAGTAAAATCCTTTTAGGAGATCAGGAATCTAAGATGCTTGTGGCCTCCTAGGACAAAAACAGTTGTCTGCGCCTGAAAGGAAAATTTATTATTTGAAATGCTGATAGTATAAATTTCAGTGTTTGGAGAAGGGTGAATGTTAAACAGATCTACCATTCTCTGCTCTAGGCATGGCTCAGGCTGAAGGCTGAAAGATTCCAGTCAGACGCCACTGAGACACTGTGAAATTATCAGCTTCAGTTCTCCCAATTTTAATCTATTGATCAGAATGAAAAAAAACCCCAAAAACAAAACAACAAAAAAGCAAACCTCAAAAAACCCCCCCTAACAAACAAAAAACCTCCCAAAATACCAAAGCCCAATAAAAAGCAACCAACAAAAAACTACCAAAAAACACGTTTAAAAAATTAGCTCTGTTCACAATTGTATTATGAAGTTGCTGGAATGGTATTAAGTTCATGTTCGTAATTTCTTGAGAAAACTCTGCTAGCAAAGGAATCCTTATACTTCAGGGAAGGGCGAACAAAACACAGCAGATGCCCTCTATTGAGAGTGTGGCAAGGGTCAAATTTACCATAATAGTGGATAGTAAATGAAATACCAAAAAACCATGAAAAAACCCCAAACTAATGAGAAATGGCTCTTTTTTCTTCTTTTTCTTTTTCTTTTTTTTTAATCTGATGTTTGAATAAAAAGCAGACAACAGTGTAAAAATATCTTATTCTTGGGTAAGAATTTAATATTCTCTGTCCTGGCAAGACAAGCTTCAGAACCCCTTTCACCACCATAATAGGTTACCAGTTCTGGTAGTTTTATTTAGAAAGACCAACCATAGAAACATGATAGGAAATTCAAACCCAAATCATACTTCTATGATATAAGCATACATTGGTGTTGTGTGCCATAAAAATTTGTTAAAGGAAAGGATATTTCAATTACCAAAAGTGGCTGTGGTAACCAAATTTTTATGAAATGCCATGAAGCAATTTGAGAAGTCAAGATTTTTAGAAGTAGGGACCCTTATAAAAATCAAATGTCTCTAACAGATTTCCAGCTGGGCACCCAAAAGGCAAAGCATTTCTGAATATTCAGGTCAAAGGAAAGGACTTTGGTTTTGAGAACCAATTATGTAATCATATGCCAGTCCCAAAACAGGGTTCAAAGACCAGATCAGTTGGCATTTATACAGTTAATTACTGGTGGTCCTGAGGGTTGCAGTCTTGAGTTGGGAGTAGTTTCAGAAGTGAGACCAAGAAAAGCTACTTGTGGTTCCAAATCATTTAACTCTGCCTTCAAGGGTAAGCAGACTTTGTGATGGTCTTTGCCAATACAGCATATGATGCATAGACATCGAGCTGAAATTCCAATTTCTCTTTGCCATCAGCTTCAGTGTGGCTAAGATTCAAACCTAGTTATTTTAGGGATGCACCCAATAGTCATTTTATCAACTCAAAGACTTCCATTGACTTAAATGGGAGATGGATCTCAGTCTCAGAAGTCCGTTAACTCACAATGGCAGCTCAGGAAAAAGTGTGCCGCTTCATTAATTCAGAAGTGGAAGTAGAATGGATTAGACTGGAAATGGGGGAGAAACCAGAATGACACTCACATGTTCAGACTACTCGAGTTATCCCCAGGGTGGCAAATCCAAACCTGCTTCATCCCCTCGAAAGAGAATTGGATTTCTAGCAGCAGGCCTGAAACTTTCCCTAAGGCAGGTTTAAAACAGAAACACTTTCCATCCAACACGACATCCTATTACAGACCTGTTCTATATTCCATAAAGCTGGTGGTGGGTGGCTTTCAGTTGACTTCCTCCCCACACACTTTGCTGCCAAGTCAGAAAGATGAAAAATCATATATACTTGCATTCACCAAGTGATCTCCAAAGCAACTTAATACTGGTTCAAGTCTTCCTTGTCTTATAAATCGGATTCTTTCTGTAGATTGTTTACCTACCACTTCTAGTGTGTCTCCAATAAATTAAATCCTGCTGAAGTGGTAAAATATACGAAAGATATACTGAATGGTCTGCAGGCTGTACAGTGGAGCCATTATTTTAAGAGGAAGTAGGAAAGGCAATCATAAAATTTTGAAAAATTATGCAATAACTTTGTAGTTATTGCCCATCTGTATTCATTACAATGATCTACTTCACAGGCATATAAATAGAACTGGAAAGTAAAAGATGTGCTGTTTGCCTCCAGACATGGCACTAGACTTCAGCAAAAGAAATTCAGCTGAAGACATTAGAAAAAGTGCTGTAAGTGTTCATCCATAGATGGAGTCTAATCAACCATCTCCCTCCACTTCCCCTCCCCCTGTCCCCCCTCCCCATTTTACATTCCCCCATGCTTTTTCTTACCTCCAGTCAGGACACCTTTGTAAAAAAGATGACAAAATTTAATTGCTTCATTTGCAGGGCAACCCTGATATACTACATGACTTCATTCTCACAAGGCAACAAGTCCCATAAATCACACCTACTGAGTGCATCCATTAGAGCACCAGCAGGACAACTTTATGCCTAATACTCTCCAAACAAGGACCACACAAAACCAAGACTGTAAAATTACTGTTGACTCACAGCAGCTTTTATAACACGCACTCAGCTAAAAAGACTTAACTTATATGGGGTTTAATCATATTTGGGCATAGGAGACCTCTCACTGATTCAAGACAACATATGTTTAAAAAATAAGAAAAAGCAGAATATATTTGGCTTAGCTCTTTCCTTTGCAGTTCTCACAGAGAAATACATCAGATTATTGGAAAAATGACTGCTCTCTTTTGTAATGAAAGAAGATTCTGAGAAGTGTTTCTTCTCAGAAATTAGGGGGAAATAGGTATTTTTCCTAATATTAGGGAGAAAAAAGGTATTTTATGCCATCATATGTTGGGAAAGGTGTAGGAAAGATGTTAGGAAAGGTGCTGTTTCTGGGCTAGGTACTTCTCTAGTGCATATCTGCACAAAGCCATGGATGCAGCTGGAGCTATACACCCTTCTTATTGGAGTCTCAATGTTACCAGGTGATGTGGCTTAATCCCAGCTGGCAGCTCAGCCCCACACAGCTGCCCTCTCCCTCCTGCTCCCCTGGGGTGGGGGACACACTCAGAAGAGCAAAAGTGAGAGAACCCCTGCACTGATAAAGACAATTTAATAGGTAAAGCAAAAGCTCCACACACAAGCAAACCAAACCAAGGAATTCATTTCCCACTTGCCATGGGCAGGCAGATGTTCATCCATCCCCAGGAAAGCAGGGTTCCAGCACTCACAACGGTGACTTGGGAAGACAAACTCCATCACCGCATGTGTACCCCCATACCTGCTTCTTCTCCCAGGTCTATATGCTGAGCACAATGCCGTGTGGTCTGGAACGTCCTTCTGGGCCATTGGGATCAGCTGTTCCAGCTGTGTTCCCTCCCAGCTCCTCGTGCAGCCTCAGCCTCCTCCCTGGTGGCATGGAATGCGATGCAGAAAAATCCTTGACACTGTACAAGCCCTGCTCAGCAATACTGAAAATATCCCTGAGTTACCAGCCCTGTTTCCAGCACAAGTCCAAAACACAGCCCCACACCAGCTACTATAAAGAAAATTGAGCCTGTCCCAGCCAAAACCAACACAAAGGGTATGTCCTGCCCCAAAAATATTTGCCCCATCAGGCCAGTGGGAAACCTCCACAGTAATGGCCCCACTCATCCTGACTGCATGGACACAATTAAATCGTGCAGCTGCAGCAGTGTGCTAACACCAGAGAGGAGTGAGCCCTGGCTGGGGGAGCTGACTGATGCTATCCACACAGTTAGAGAAACAGCTGGCCTGAAGCCCTGGGAATTCAAAAATATCTTGTCCGATCCACCCCATGAAGCCGGGAGCCTCTGGAGCAGAGGCTGTCACTGCAGGCTCCTGCTTGAACAAAGGGTGCCTGTGAGTGTATCCAAGGACTTCCATGTGCTTCAGAGCAGGGGTCCCATTGCTTTCCTCCAACAATGTGACATGCATCACTGAGAATCTCTTGTTTCTTTGCACAATAGCTTTTTTTTCCCCCACCCTCCCTACGGCTACAAAGAAGACAGAGGGGGTGAATCTTACACACTGTCCAACTGACTTCCTTGCATTTGGAAGGCAAAACCAAGAGGTTTACATAATCAGGCTAACATGCAAACCAATTGAAATTACAATGGTATGTTAGAGTATATTCCTTAAGTATTCAAACCACAGTGAAAAAAAAATCTCTTCCACTAAACTACAAGGGACTGATTGAAACCCGCAAAAGCTGGGAAACATGGTAAGGTCTGACTGAAAGCTTGTCCTTACTTCACCCCTGAGGAAAAGAGTAGAGAGTAGAGATAATACTGGCTGCTTTTTGGTGGGCTCTAAACATATAGCAAATTCCCACAAAATAAATAGGAGGCTTGCCACCATATCCTCCTTCCCATTCCCACACAACCAGACCACTAACTCACAGGCTTGCAGGGCAGCTGCTTTCACTCTGTCCAGAACTTCATTGTCCCAGGTATCAGTCTTGGCTCTTCCCTGTTTTATAAGTTTCCAGTTAGCACCTGCTATGCTTCTCTCACTCCCTGCCCTTTGCCAAAAGGAGTTTTGACAGCACCAACTCCACAGAAAACAACACCAAAAAAAGCACAAGGAGAACATCTCTGGATTCCTATTTTCCTGTGGATTCTTCCCCAGTTCCCAAATTCCCCATTCCCACCATCTTTATCTCATCCACAGCATCATTCCTGCTTCCCCTCTCCATGGTGGCACCCTGTTTATCTTAGCAATAGGCTGGGGCAGTGGTCCCAGCTATTTTAGGGCAGTGCACGTGCTGCCTGCTCAACTGGTTGCTACTTTTTTTAGATGCACAAGGAACTAAGCTAAAATTACCATTTCCTCAGTAAAATAACTATTCTGAATCTTCTTTCTACATCCTGCCACCCCTTTTCATGAAAATTCACATGCACCCATCTTCACTTTCATGCCATTGCCAAACTGAGCTGAAATCAGTAGCAACTTCAGAAGTTATGAGGGGTGGATGAACACACTGTATGCTCACAGAAACCTATTTCTATAGGAAAACAACCTAAAAATAACCCCATCATGTCACTGTCACCTTCTCCACAGAGCCCAGGCTATTTGACACAGTTGCTCACCAAGGTGACAGTGATGTGAAGGTCTGAGCTGATGAGTGCTCGAAAGCACTCTGTGAAGCCAGAATCCACAGGAGGGTTAGATGACAAGGGACCGACGAGAAAGGACGAGGGAGTCTCTAGGAGCCTGAGATCCAACCCAATTTATTGGGTAACAGGAAAAATAGAAGACCAACAAACAGGTTGAAGGGGAGGCTAGCAAGAGCACTTAATCTGGTGTGCAATTTGCTTTTAAACGGTACCCACCTAGTGGGTGGTAACATCTATGAAAGCAATCATTGACACCTTAGGGAGGAGGAAAGGGCATTACACAATCACATAGGAACCAGTTGGGGGAAGGGAGAAAGGGTGGCAGTCACATGCACCAATGGTGCATTGAGGGTAGAGGGGGACCCCTGTGGGGCCAGGGAGACACTGGTTGGGTGGAGGATTGAGGGACAGGGAATTCTCTAGAATAAGGGGTGGGGAACTTTGATGGACAGCACCTTAGGACAAGCCCAAGGGGAGGGGATAACATGAGGGACAGGTACCCAAGGTGGGAAAGCTAGGGCTAAACCATTTCACTTAACATTTTAGGGGGCAAGGGCAAAACCATTAAACATAAACAAATAGCACACTGCAACACCACCACAGAAGCCTTTAAGACTGGTATTAAATGAACCAAAACTGTAGCGTTATGCACAGATGCCACTGCAGATACAGTGTGTTTTGTTTTCATCTAAGATTTGTGTAACTAAAGCTACACACCTGTTTAAGCCTCACCAAAGTGTCTCTGAGTCTTCTGAGATGACTACCAGGGTGACCAGAGAAGGAGGGGTTAGATTCCTTTGGGTTTTCCATCTAAAAATACATTAATGTATACACATGTATGAATCATGTACATGCACATATAGAGATCTCCTTATTTCTTCATAATTGCAGGTTCCAAGCTCTTCAACATCTTTTATAGTTTTTTTACAAGCCATATGTTCTATTCTCTAAGGTATTAAAGTACTTTTATTTCTGCTTGTCAGCTGAAGAGCTAAAAAGAGCTTTGAAGATCAGGATCCTAATAAAGTAACCAATTTCTTTGACTTTCAGGAACATTTAATTATTTTTGTACATCTGAGAAATTTAGCACTATGGGCCTCATCCACGGACTAGGGAGAAACTCATAGAAAAGAAAGGAGTTGGATGTAGTTCCAGATCCATCCAGTTCCAGATGAATGCCCTAGTTTCACCATCTTCCATCCATCCGTTCATTAATGAATTACAAAGCAATTAGCTGAGAGTAAAAAGAAAAACTCCAACCAAAATATACACAAAAATGAGATAAAATAAAGAAAGGATCCAATTTTACTTGTACAGTTTTCCAGTTCTTTGTTACATTTAGTCCAGACTCAGCTGTATTCTGAGGCCTTGAATAAGATAAAGAGGCCTTGGAGAAGACAAAATCTCTTTCTGCCTTCTCAACCCCTCCTGCTATTTAAAAGTTACTTTGGTCTAATGAAAATCAGATTATAAGTCTCCATAAACCCCCCAGATTAACATCATTAGAATATTTTTTTTCTATGATGCTATCTTCTGAAGGACAGGCAACATGCTGTACAGATGGAAGCAACTTCAAACTCTGCTTGAAGCTGCGGGAACAAAAGTGTCCCTGCGAACAAAAAATCATAAATTAAATTTAAAAAGCAATATTTCACTTGCTTTAAAGATTGGCATGAGCCTGCAGGCCCACGGTTTGAGTCATTAAAACCATGGGTGCACCCCATGAAAGACAATCCAAAAGTTCTGACACTGAAGCATAATGGTTAGGGCTGCTCAAATATTTCATCTGTTTTTCTCTGCTCTTAAATGAGCACATGAAAAATACTTCAGGGTTTTTGTGGTTTCTTTTTTTTTCTCTCAGAGCAAGAGCGGGTATTGTTTAGCTGCTAGACAACAGATCTGGGAAACCTAAGGACACATGGACTAAATAATACAGAAATTGGTATAAAGCCCCTTGTATCACAAGTGATGTTATCTGTAATCAGCTCTGCCTCAAAAAAAGAGGTAGTTTCCAGGTTTGAAAAACCAGTGAAAAAGACAGGATTTCTTCATTTTAGAGAAGAAGTAAATAGCAAGGAATTAGAGACTGTACGGTATCACAGCAATTTCAAAAAGTGAGAACAGTCACATTCAGGAAAGTTACAGGGCAAGCCACTTAAATATGGTGAAAATAAACACATTTTAGCGGAACATGTAACTATGTGCTTGAAATAAAGAATTTATCAAGATGAAATCAAGTTATACATATATATACATGAATAACAACTCTCTCAGTGTTATTTATGGATTAAAAGCTTGACAGTATAATTATGGGGATTGGAGAGCTGGATAAACATGATTAGTTTTTCACATGTTTGGAAAATTTAAAAGTCACAAGTGACACTCCTGCATAGTGTCACTTAGTGCCCCTCACACTAAACACAGACACTTGAGCTGCAAAATTTCTGGTCCCAAGAGAACGTTCTGAACGCAGTGAGGGGAGAGCAGGAGAGACTGAATTGCTGCCAGTGCCAGAGGAAGGCCCTTGCAAAGACAAGGAGGGAAGGACTGACACATTTATAAAGGTGTGGCTGAAGTGCCACAACCACAAATTTGGAGTAATAGGGTTCAATCTTATTGTGTGTTTGCCCTTAAAAATGTTCATGTAAAGGGGACTGGGGAAAGATGCATACCAGAAATACATTATTTGCCAAAACCTCAGTGCTTACTAGGATCTAAGGAAAGTTCTCAGGAAAAGCACATCTGCAGGGATTTGATGCTGATTGTTTTTTTGTGTACCGTACCCAGATCTTCTGGAAGATGAGAAACAACGCTTTGCATGAAGCTTGCCTAAGATTCTGCTTTTTCCCCACATCCCGCCCCACTTTTTGTGTATGTTCTGTAGCTTCAGCTGACATTTTAAACTCTGCGATTAAGTAAACTGGGAAAAGAGGAAAGAAACCACCACTAATCCAGGGCACTTATGTAGAGAGGAGGAAGCACTCCAGTGTGCTTGCTGTGATGCAGATGAATGTATAAATAAATGTGCCATGCCACTGTTATTGAAACCAAAGTTTATTAAACCAGATTCCTAAATCCCAAGCCTGGCTGAAAAACAATTTTCTCCTAGAAGTTCTTTTAATGCTGTATTTGTGTATCGACATTACTGCTTTTTCTGTTTTAGCCTTATGAAGTCATTTTTTCAAGCTATTTTTTTTGGATGAAGAACATTGAATACCTACTCATGTATACAGCAACATGTAACAACAACAAAAACCAACAACAGAACAGATGATGCTGGAAGCAAAACTCTTGCCTAATTCCTCTGAAACAGGAACTACTTTCTGAGTGTCTGACACTGTACTTTCAGAGACCAAAGCCCTTTCCATCCATCAAGAAGGACATCAAAAAAGCAAGGGAAATACATTATCTGTCACAGTATGCCCTCTTGAAATTAATTTTGTACTACTTAAAACACTATTTATTGAAAATACTTGTTATTTAATATTTAAACCAGTTTTCAGTCAATCATAAAACATTGAATAATTTGGGACCTTGAAGATCATGTTGTTCCAACCCTCCCTGCCATGGGCAGGGACAGTTTCCACTAGGACGTTGATGTACCTCGTACATCCTAGAAAATTCTTTTTATTTTTATTACTGATATCACACTTTTGTTGTGTTTTGATTGCTCAGTTTATCAGCAACTTGTATTTTGATGAATAGTTATGAACAGCACTTGCTTAAAAGGAATTTTGGAAAATACAGTTTGTATGTGAGACAATTTCAGCTATTGGTCTTACCAGTCATGAGGTGGAATTCTCCACTTCTTTTATAACACCAGAGTTGTATTAAAATTCTGGTTTTTATAGGAGGCAACAATAGATTTATGTAATACCTTTGATCTCAAACTTCTGCTCTGAAGAAACTAGAAGTTCTTTATAAGAAAAGAATTTCCTGTCAAAATCCTCTCAAATTAAATTTTTCTGCACATACATGTGTATGTAAACACGGCATGGGGTTTGCAAGCTGCACAGAACTAGTATTAATTAAATTATATTAGATTAATTAATTAGAAGAAGTCTGTCAAGAAAATGCATAAAATGTATTTGAAAAATGCATTCAGACTTTGAACTCCAGTCTTTTTTTTCATTGTTTGGTATGGAACGTTGAAAGTCATACCAGAGTGGAGAGGTATGACCTTGGGGTTGTAAGGAGAAAGAGATTACAAGAACACTTATTGAAAAGTGCTACATAACTAGTATAATATCTGATCCATTAGAAAATCACATCTAAAGTGGAAGGAAATACTTGTGAGTATTTATTGAAGGACTTGTACATAAGTTTTAGAAACAGGAAAGAGAAAATAATGAATGAGATTTGCAGGATGACTCAATGGACTGTAGAATACATCCCTTCTGAGGAGTGTGGCTTGCTTTTAACTACACTGCCCAAGCCAGTTGTCTCCTAGCACATCTTCCCAGCTGACAATGAGATGAATTAGGTGAAACCCAAAATTTATTAGCAGATAAGAGCGAAAAATTGCTGGTTTCATCCATGGAGAAGTGGTTTTCACGTTTGAAGCATTCTATTGGACTTACAGGGAAAGGTTTTGGTAGTGAGGGGAGTATAGAGGTGGCTTCTCTGGGAAGCTGTTGGAAGCTTCCCCTCTGTCTATCAGAGCAAATTCCAGCTGGCTCCAGGATGGACCCACTGGTGGCCAAGGCTGAACCCAGCGGGGATAATAGTTATGCCCCTGTCTCTGAGATAACATATTTCAGAAGGATGGGTGATATAACAGCACATTTTGCAGCTGGAGAGAGGAGAGAGAACATGTGAAAGGAACAGCCCTGCAGACACCCAGGTCTGGGCAGAAGTAGGGGAAGGAGGTGCTCCTGCAGCTGAGGCTTCCCTGCAGCCCATGGAGGAGCCCATGCCAGAGCAGGGGCATGCCCAATGGATGTTGTGACCTCTGGGAAGCTCACACTGGAGCAGGTTTATTCAAGATTGTGACCCCATGAGGGACCCCCTCTGGAGCAGCCTGTTCCTGAAGGACTGACCCTGTGGAAGGGACCCACTCTGAAACAGTTTGTGTAAAACTGCAGCCTTTGGAAAGGACTCACACTGGAAAAGTTCCTGGAGGACTGTCTCCCTTGGCAGGGATCCTGCTCTGGAGCAGGGGAAAAGTGTGAGGAGTCCTTCCCCTGAGGAGAGAGGAGTGGCAGAGATAATGTGTGATGGACAGACCACAACCCTCTTTCCCTCTCCTCCTGCACCACTGTACAGAAGAAAGTAGAAAAATTGGGAGTGAAGTTGACCCTGTGAAGAAGTGACAGGTGAAAGAAAGATGGTTTTAAGGTTTGGGTTTATTGCTCATTGTGCCACTCAGATTCAATTGGTAGTAAATTAAACTATTTTCTTTCTCCAGGTCTGGTCTGGTTTGCTTGTGATATTAATT
This sequence comes from Irena cyanogastra, assembly GCA_013397155.1. Classification (NCBI taxonomy): domain Eukaryota; kingdom Metazoa; phylum Chordata; class Aves; order Passeriformes; family Irenidae; genus Irena; species Irena cyanogastra. Next base: position 78,895 of record VWZV01008572.1, read on the forward strand.
TGTGAGTGATCTTTCCCTGCCCATGAGCCCTTCATTGTTTTCTTTCCTCTGCCCAGCTGAGGAGGGGGAAATGATAGACCAACTTTGGTGGATACCTGACATGGAGACAGGGTCAACCCACCACAACCATTTTCTCTGTTTTTGTGACATTCCTAATGAGAATCTCAGAGCCATGTTACACTGTAAGAAGGGATATTGATACCCCATTGTATTCAGTAGAAGATTTACAGCAAGACTTGCCCATTTTTGCCTTGATGTGCATTATGACCTCATGACACTCTGGAATGAGCCTTCCCTGACTCTGCCTAACCAGTTTCGTGGCGTGCAAGGGCTATGTTATTGTCCTTGGAGTGCTATTGGGCAGTCCAGTAATGAGCTGTGGATAGGGCCCCTTAGCAAGTCTGTCTTCCTAGAGTGTTTGGAAGTGTCCTTTATTTCTGACACTCTCCACCCATCCTGCCTGCCCTGGCTTTGTTGGCTCTTACATCCGAAACAAAAAAGTCCTCTCACTTTGCTTTGGTAGTCAGCAGAGAGTTAGAGTCTCAGAACCAGGGACTGAGCTACATATGAGAAGCCCTTACTGAAAAAAGCTCTAAACTCCATCTGCTTCCAGCAAGTTTTGCCTTGTTGACAAGTGCAGAGAGGTGCAAGTGCCGCTTGGAGCAGCGTATCCTCTCACTCTTCCAGCAAGTGGTTGCAGGACAGTGAAAGAAGTAACTAGAACTTGACCCTGGTATTGTGAGAACCATCCTTTGCAGCCTAAAAGGGCATGCTTTAAGAGGGAAAAAGGTTCTGGCAGACAAGCTTTAGATACAGGTAAGTTTGTAAAACCTCATGAATAGCCCTGTAGCCAGACTGGTGAAGATTTAAAAAGAGATGGAAAAGAAACCATTTGCAGTAAACAGCTATTAAAGTTTGAAAATATCCAAATACTTACAGGACTGGTAGGTTTTTTTAATTCTCAGTCATGTCAGTGGTAGTAGGGCAGAATCTGTCCCTATGTGGGTAATAGCCTTTTTAATTCTCAGTATTTTTTAGGGGGATTGAAGAGGTTGGTTTTTCCCTATGTAAAACCATGATTCATCCATCATGTCAAGAGCATCATAACAATAAATATACCACCATGGCTGGTGTTTTCCACTGAATTTGGCAAGTGTACTTAGAAAGAAATGAAATGAAAATTTTGGGAATTTCCAGTTGGGCTTGAAAGTTGTGAAAGAAGAGCGATGACTGCTATCAATGCAAAGAGTTATGAGCTGCCTGGTACTTCTTTTTTATGGAACAGCCTAGCCATAGCACAGGACCTCCTTCACTGCCACTGTGGCCTGGGCCTGGCCATGGCCTTAATTTTTCTGAGGATGTTATTCATAAATGTTCTTTTAATCAAGCTCAAGCCCGGAGTTTTACTGTAGAGGCCAAACTAATTGCCAGGATACACGAGAAGCCAAACCCTAGAAGGTAAAGCTAAAATTTGTGTGTCCTGGCTCAGAGAACCACTATGTTTCAAACCTGAAATAAAAAGTGGGTTTTTACATTTCTTAAACCGTTGATTTTTCCACTTGAACAATTAGAACTCTGTGCTTTTCAAAGAATTCACACTGATTAACTACATATTCTTCATTTTTTAAATTTGACCACAACAAAAATCTCTCTTTTTTAATTTTTTTTTTTTTTAAGAGAAAGAAGTAAAGATTTATTCCAAAATTATCCCTGACTAGTGTGCATGGTTACCACATTGAAAGAGACAGCAGTTTTCTGGGTGGAATGGCATTGCCATGGGTGCCAAGACCCACATGGAAGTTATGCCAAGGACTGTGAAGATTTTTATGTCTCTCCTGCCATCATAAACACAAATGTTATATCTTTCAACTAGGCAGCTGGCATGTACCCCATTGATTACTCCCTTTAATTGAGAAAGGGAGAGATGAATGATTTTCTGTATTCTTTTCACATGTAAAAGCTTCTAGAGGATTAGCAATCTCTTGGTTCTTGATCAAAATACAGGTTCCAACGCAAAATTCTGTAAGATTTTATAATATCTTACTATTATGTTCACAGTATCATGAAACCCTTATGCTGGAATAGTCTCATCCATCCTTAAGGAACTGAAATGCTATTCAATAAGTGACATAACATCCATAATGGTTTTTTTAGCTCTAAATTTGCCAGCTCGCACTTCTAAGACAGTGGGAAACATTTTGCTTTGTCATCCTCAATCACATGTGTAAGAAGAAGTGAGGTGACGAGACACAAGGTGCATTGCCTGGACAGAGAAGGTGATGAACCCAAAGGCCTTTTCCTCTCTGTATCATCCCTTGGTTTAATAAGAGAAGGCCACAGCTCCCAGCAGACCATGCATCAGATCTGTGAGCACACTTCTCCATCTTGAAAAGTTTTGCTGCCTGGGCCCACGGCCATCTGGGATATTGCACATCCATAATATCCCCTGGTTCAGATGGTTGTGAAAAAGCAGCACTGGAGCAAAAGTTGTCTGACCATGTGAGGCTTCCTTTTCTCAGAAACCACTTTTATACTCAGCCCCTTGACGCTCACTTGAGTTATGTTGCTGATACGTCACTGCCTAGTTTAACATCTTCCAAATTTTGGCCCTAATCCCACAGATTCGACTTTCTAGCTTGGTCTCACACTCATCTTGTCCCTTTGGACTTTCTGACCAGTATGAGCTATGAGAATGTACGGGATTTTGTGACCTTTAATAAATGAATGCTACTGATGCAATAGGAATCCTAACCTGTCATCAGGAAAGATACACAACCCAGCAAACTACTAGGCAGATACATTACATAGGTATTGTCATCCTAAAGGAAATATTCCTACCCACACCATTCTTCCACAAGGTAAACTTGAAATATTTCATTTGTCCTCTGGAGCTCTGAAGAAGATTCTTCTGCTCTGTGCAGATAGTTCAGGGCTCTAAAGGCTGTGTTGGATGAGGGAAAGCTAAAAGATTGCAGTCAATGAAAAAAAAAGCTGTAAAGAAACCCCCACCAAAACCCAGCAGAGAGCAACAAAAAGCATTAATTCTATTTCCTTTAATATCAAAGCCAAAAGTAATTTTGCCACAGACTTGACTAAGAACTGTTGAATGTAGAAACATGTTTTCATCAGCAGTTCTTAATTTATCCTTGCCTGTATTCCAGAGCAGTCATTTAAAATTTTGACACTAGCTTCAGGATCGGATATGATTTGAGTATCAGGAGCCATTTGCAGAAGGCATGGATTAGACATCCTGCATGTCAGGAGCAGGCTTTGCTGGAGTTAGATCCAAAGCATTCATGATGGAGGTTACATTCTTCTACAAAAAAATCTACTCAAGGCACCACTGCTTTTCACTGCCCTCTCTATCTTAAGAAGTGGTGTCCAAATATAAAATATAAGTTTTGCAGCAATCTTAGATAGATAAATCTTAACAATCCAGATACTTTTCCCACAAAGGGTCTACAGATAACCAAAGATTAGTCTTAGTGCCTTAAACTACAGTCACATCTTGGCAGCACATACAGGCTTTTGTCTTTCTGCCCTGATGCTGCCATCTCAAATCCACTCTCACACTACTGCAGGGTCATAATGAAACTGAGGAACTAAATTAAGAAAAAGCTGTGGATTGAAAATGACCCATCAGGGAATATAAGAGTTGACTGAAAAGGATAAATCAAGGAAGTCCACAAGTAAATGTTGCCAGAACGATAGACAGGGCAGTCAGGGAACGGAAATGAGCAGCTGGTGTTGGAAGGAAGACATGGAATGGCTTCAACTGATTTTCTCAATGAGAAAAATGTCTGTGGAACTGTGATGTGACACAGTGTAAGCACCACTGACTTCAAAGCTTGCAACTTTGGGTACCATTTTCAAGATAAAGCCACAGGTCCTTGTTTTCTTAAGGGGGTCAGAAGTGTTAATCATCTGCCATAGAAGTAAAAGTATAGATGTGAGCTCAGTATGCAAATCGAAATAAACCATTTAAACAGTCATTTTCCCTCTTTCCATTTTTTCATGCTAGAATATCATAGAATCATAGAACATCCTGAATTGAAAAGGACACACAAGGATCATCAAAAGATGTCTGAGGACAGCTTACAGAATTCTCATCTCTGCTTTAACTCAAAATATTTGTGAATATCCTCAGCAGACTGGTACTGTTGTGGAATATCGTATGGAATATAGATAATTTCCATGTACACTTACAACATTAGGCACTACTGGCTGCATGGCTGAATGGAAAATTGAAAAGTCACATTGCTTTTTGTTATGCAGTGAAATGTTACTGTGGACACCTCAGAATTCCAACTACAGTAGAAAGAATGTGTTTTCCATCAGAATTCTGCTAGGAAAGCTCAACCATTCAGTAAAAGTGTATAATGAGGGACATGAAATGCACTTTTGAAGTTAAATGGATAGCTATATGACAGATAAAGTTTTGTGTTATTCATTCAAGTCTATAAATATACATGATATTATAATAATAGATGAATAGGAGCAACATTGTGTTGTTGTTCCAGATAAGCACTCAGAACTGACAGTTCTTATCCAGCTGTCTGGATCATTAGGGCATGGAAAAGTTGGGTGGGGAACTGCATGAGATCAGGGAAGAAAAGAGGAAACCTCATGAGAAAAGGGCTACAAGAATTGCTTCTTAGAGTGTTTTGGCAGTTTCTCAACCCAGAAGCGCACAGCAAATGAAATCCAGCAATAAAAAACTGCAGAAACTGTTGGGAATTAACCAAACTGCCAAGAACAGGGCAGCTTCTGGGACCCTACACACAGATAGAGAGGGCTTGTGGCATGCCATCCTCTGCTTAGTTGCTCGTATCATTGTCCAGGAATGGTGTTTACTGCTGACTCATGCTGGCAGACAAACCTTATTTATTCCAAGCATGATACAAGAGGGTTTGGAGTGCGCTGGCTGCAGCAGGGGAATCCTCAGGAGAGAGCTCCAAGAACAGTTAAACTTGAAAAGAGTAGCTGGACTCTGTCCTTACTGTGTCTATTGAAATGACGGAAGTGAGGGGGTTTGCCTCAACCTACAGCAACCTGCAGTCTGTTCAGAAAAGGATGGGAGCTTCAGCTGCTTACCAACACTTTCCTGACCTGTATCACTCATTTCTAACAAACAGATTAATCATTTGCAAAAGCAGAACATGCTTGCTCGTTGTCTACTCTAACCTTTTGCATCATACCAGCACTGATTTCATCATCTTCAGTTTCTCTCCCTCTGACACATTCTCCTGTTATGTTGGAAAGGGAGCTTTGAACACAAACATCTCACATGTTTTTTGTTTTACATTTGTCCTGCATTGAGTAGAAATTATTACAAGAACTACAGGACAAAGAAACTCAGAATCTGAGGGTATCTCATGGCAACCTGGTAAACTTCCAGTTTGGTCTTCAGGATCTGCTGTAATTCTTGTAATTCTTGGTAAGAATCCTTCACAGATGGAGCTGCCACGAAAGAAATTTGTCCTTACATTGAGTCTTATTCTAGTATAATGCAGGTTGGCACAGCCCCAGTAAATCTGATGGAGCTGAGCAGCCAGGAGCAGTGGAGGAGCCCAGTGCATTTTCAAGGAGTACATTAAAAATTCACCCTCCTAACAACAAGCTGAGATCATATGTTGGTGTAGTCTCAGCACATAAGGGATCTAAAAGACCAAGCTGATGTGTTACGCCATGATAAAATGAATAATAAAACTCCGTGCAGTGCACAGCAAGGAAACAAACCCCACACCAAAAATGGACAGACCTCCACCGGCCAGCTGGGTGCTCTTCTGCCTCTGCCACCAAACATCACCAGCAGTCAGAGCTCTTGGTCTCAGGAATCAGCAGCACTAGGGCTACTCTGCAAGGCACAGTAAGCCTGGAGCCAGGGACAACCCCAACTCAGGCAAAGATGGTGCCTGCACCCCCCAGGACACAGTTCCAGAGGTCTGAACCACCTGGTTAGAGCAGGGTGCTCATAACAGAGTCTATCAATCCTGGCTGGGGATGGACAGATGGAGCAGCCCTGGGAGAAGGACTTAGGAGTGCTGATGGGGGAGAGCTGGCCCTGCCCTGGCCCAGAACCCCCCCATGCCCTGGGCTGATCCCCCAGTGTGAGCAGAGGGGAGGGGGGGGGTGTGGCAGATTCTGCCCCTCTCAGGTGACACCCCACCTGCACAGCTGCCTCCAGCCTGCAGGTCCCAGCAGAGGAAGGACATGGAGCTGCTGGAGGCAGTCCAGAGGAGGGACATGAAGATGATCAGAGGGATGGAGCACAACTTCTGTGAGGAAAGGCTGGGAGAATTGGGGTCAATCAGCCTGGAAAGAAGGTTTAGGTTGGATATCAGGTCGAAATTCTTCCCTGTGAGGGTGGTGAGGCCCTGGCACAAGTTGCCCAAAGAAGCTGTGGCTGCACCATCCCTGGAAGTATCCAAGGCCAGGTTGGATGCGGCTTGGAGCAGCTGGGATAGTGGAAGGTGTCCCTGCTCCCACGGCAGGAGGTTGGAAACTGGATGATTTTTAAGATCTCTTCCAACGCAGACCATTTTGTGATTCCATGATTCTGTGATCCAACCGAAAGCAAAATTAACAAGACAAGGTCAGCAGCAGGAGTGGAGAAGAAGCTTCTTACAACATTCATGTAGAGTCCTTCAGCCAAGTCCTGTGAGCAAGCAGGAACAACCAGGTCTGGACACATGATGGGACTAGAATTTTAAGTGGAGCTGCTGGGGCAATGGCCAGGAGGAAGACAGGCAGAAGCTGTTGGTGCTTTCAGGGCATGGATACTTGGGTTACAACAGAAGGCAAATCTTTGTGTGAAACCATGATAGAAATCTTAAGCAAGCTGGCAAAAATACGCTGATAAAAATTTGTCTCTCTAAAAAGGGCAAGGTGTTCTGCTCCTAAGTTTGATGACAAATTCATAGTTTAAAATAACTTTAAGAAAAATGGTTAATTTGAAAATTGTATACACAGCTAAAACAACATCAGTTTCAGGGTATGTACCACACTGCCAAGCCATCGGTACAAAATGGCATGGAACAATGGACAAAGACTGTACACATTTAGTCTGACCTTCCAGTCTACTACCATTTCTACTATTTAGATCTAAAAAGAAGCACCTCGTGCTTTTGAACATGCATTACAGTTTCTTTGTATGACAGAACAATGGGCTGCAGCTTCAGTATCATTGCCTTTAGATGGAAAATAAGTTAATTTATTAGTAAATAAAACTCCAGTGCTCTCTCATGGTACAGATATTGACTCTAAGAGTCACTTGGTTTTGAATGAGAAAGATTCTCCTCCAAATCATCCTGGAAAGACAAAGTTTTCACAACATGTATTCCAAGCAAAAGGGAACTATCGTTTTGTTGTTGCTGCAGTACTTTCAAACAAAGACATCAAAATCAAAGGAACAAGGAGAGGGAGAAGAAGAATCTCTTAGCTAGTATTTCTGTACAATATTGACATAAAATTATTGAAAGCATCCCTCAGAAGAGCTAAATTGAATGATTAAATACTGTCTTAAGTAAACCTCTGAGGTATTTTGGAATATCTTTTCTGCTATCAGAGTATTGATATAGTGTGTGGGGTGGAAAGAACATCGCTGGGGTTTTTTTTATATTAATTAATAAATTAACTGATTAGAAATTTTTGTAATGAGCTGGTGTAATTTCAAACAAAGTCATGCATGATTACCGTTTTGGAGACAGAGTAAATCAGATGTAGAAATTGTTCTGTAGAAGACATTAAGATGACATCTCCTACCCTGTAGGCATCCAGCACTGGTGTGTCTCTAGGAGTACTCACAAGTCCTCTTGTGGTTATTTTCGAAAGAACCTTTGACAAAATTTTTGTGCTATTTGTAAGCCATCATCAAGCTGTGGCTTTAACCATTCTGTTTCTCCTCAGGTGAGATGGGTACATTTCCTTCAAACATACAACATCTGGAAGTTTTTCCCCTCTTTGGAATAGTTCTGCCCAAACAAATTCCATCTTCATTCAATACAAAAGCCAATATACCAACAATTTATGGGAAAAGAATAAAACCTGTAACAGTTTTGGTTTTTATACTTTCTTCATAGCAAAAATCACAGCAAAAAAACCATGACAGAATTAGTGATTCATGGGTTGCATCAGGTTAGCACTTCAGCTGGTTATGTGTGTGACTCCTGCTTGTTCGTTGATATAATAATGATCCTTTTGACAGGACCAGAATACATTTGAAATATTATAAACACATTGTGTCGCTCTCCACCCATTACATATGAGACTAGGGTAGTCAAGGTACCTGCCACACACAAGATTTAAGAGTGGAATTGGTATTAGATCTGAATTCTCCTTCCTGCTGGTGGATTTCTTTACTCCCTTTGATCGTTGTGCTTTTGTGCTGCCACAAAATCTAATGAAAATGAGGTGATTTTGTTTCTTGGGAATGCTTTGGAAGCGTCAAGCATTTTGCCAGTATAAGGAAGGCCACTTCTACCCAACTTCATGTTTACCCCTGCTGAGTTTCTTCCCCCATCTTACTTTGGAAATGTCATGCTTTGCTTCAAGTATTGATGTGGGCTTGCCAGACACAATGACCAAGTTTTCTTTGCCCTCTTTCATTGCCAGTTGCTGCAGCTGGTTGAATTTTGTACCTCTACTGAATGCTTGGTCTAGAGTCCAAAAACTGGCTGTTATGCCTCCCCTGAGTGGAATAGAGTAAATTACTAGTCCTGCAGAATAACAGGAAACCCACAGAATTTCTTACAATAAGAAATCATAATAATTTTACCATCTGCGGAAGTTTTTTGAGCCACAGCTATCCAAAGGCAGGATTTCTGATGTAAGTCCACCAGGTATTCACAGTTTTAATTTAATTAAAAACTGTAAAAGCTTTTACTCCACTGGCCCTGGGCATGAGAAAATCTAAATTACCCATGCTTTCAAAACACAGAAAAATCAAATTAATTTCAGGTTGTCATGGAAGCAGATTTTTGTTCCAATAGCAGACCTCTGTAGTTGCAGATAATTAACCTTAATTACTCTGACATACTGTTACCGAAAACATTTGGTTACCTATGATGCTTGCAGTGCATAAGTTTGACAATTGTGCTCACTTTGGGCTGTGTGGTTTGATAGCTAAGCATATTTCACTAGCAGACTTGACACAGAAATTTGATTGTGCAGCATGATAGCATTTTAGCAGCCATGCTCAGGCTAACAGTCCACCTTCCAACACCGCTGCATCTGAACACACTGAGCTCTACATGTTGAGGCAAATTATTTGGGTGAAAAAAGTGGCAGCTTCATTTATTATTCTTGAGGTTTTTTGCCAACAAATATACTCTACGCATCACCTAATTCTTCTTCTTTAGTAGCCTGGCAGAATGAAGGGGAAAACAAGTTTTTCGAGTTCCAAATACCAACATGAAAAGCCTGGCAATCAACCCCCTATTTTACTTCAATATGAAAAAAATCAATTTTGCATTTAAAGAATAGTAGGATAGTGACACAGGAACACCAAAAGTCACACTGCTCCAAGCTAAGACCAACAGCTTTTCTACTGCCATTCTGAAGATCTAACTCTAATTTTTTCTCCCTTTTCTTCCTTTTATGATACTCCATTTCAAAGGCTGGCATGTCAGTCTAAACCCCAAATTTTTATGGCTTGTGCAGAACTGAGATACAACTTTTATGTGAAATAAAGTGGTTTGGAAGAATAAGGTTAGAAGTACGATTTTAGTACTTAATTTCTTTCTTTTTCTTATGGTGAGTGGGATACAGTAATAGAAAGAAAGAGTTTACGGTTCAGGTCACATTCCTGAACTTTGGCTTAAGACAAAAAATGGAGCACCTACTGATGCTCGTGGGGTATTTTAGCTGCTTGGTCTCTGCTTTCTAAAGAGTTCCCAGCAGCAACTGAGGTTGTGCTACATTCTGTAATTTGAGCTGAGGATGTTACACCCCAGGCCATACTTACCTCTCCACCTGAGCGCCCTTATTAAAATCTTTTGTCTTTTCTTGCAAAATAAACAGTTCTGAGACCCTGCTGGTGAGTGCCAAGATAACTCATTCCTTCTCATGGCCACAATACAACTGTAAAACTCAGGCCCCCCAAAACACCAAAACTGATATACAACTATAATCATCACAAGAAAAGGATCAGCCTTGTTTTAGAGTTCCCATCAATCTTTTCATGCATTTCAGCACCTTCCTCAGATAATACTTATGAATTTGTAAATAATATGGTACGTCTCAGAAATGGATTAACTCGAACTTTTAAAACCTGCATTATTAATATGCTATTTGGTATATGACATTATGGTAAACCCTAGTTAAAGGTTTCAAGTTCTGAAACCAAATCAAAATAAGAGAAGAATATTAGAAAGATTCTAGTGAAAGCCTTGTCTAGAGCAGAAAAGTTGTCTGCCACTTGCTGTTGGCATCAAAATGAATACAGATAACAGGCTGCTGTTTAGATCAAAGTGCTGAGAATAAAATGTATTTGCAACCATGTTCTGGGATAAATATTGCAAATAGCTTGGGCTTCCCTCGGCCTGCAGGGAAATTATCTTCAGCGTTGTTTGTGATGTTATTTTCTAACACAGACAAAATTTGGAAGGGTAAACGCTAAATAACGGTGAAAAAATCCACCCTTACAAAAAACTAACCAACACCCTGACCAACAAACAAACAAACAAACAAAACAAACCAACAAACCCCAAAAAACCAAACCAGTGACTGGATAAGAAATAGTGGCTATAAATACAAACGCAGAAAGTTCCACCTCAACATGAAGAAGAACTTCTTTCTATGGAGGGTGGCAGAGCACCAGAACAGTGCCCAGGGAGGTTGTGGAGTTCCCCCTCTGGAGACATTCCAAACCCACCTGGATATGTTCCTGCGTCACCTACTCTGGGTCACCCTGCCTGGGCAGGGAAGTTGGGCTGGATGAGCTCCAGAGGTCTCTTCCAACCTCAGGATTTTGTGACTCTGTGAAATGCTTGCAAGAAATGACACTACTACTATAGCCCTCATGCCTTTTTTGTTTTGACTTTTGATATTTCCATGGGAAGGTAAGGCACAGTATTGTAGCCAATCACTCCTGTGGCTGCATCAAGTATTTTATCCATTACTTGCATATTTCTTCCAGAGAAACAAATGGACTTAGGGTAGGAAGTACTGGCTGTTGAATTTGACCCTTATTCAGGTCTTCTTCCACCTGATTTGTCAATTTCCTAATAGCATAACCCACAGCATAGCTTTTCAAGGTGTATTTCCAGTGATGATCTACAATTTCATCTTATTTACAGAAAGGGGAAAAATAAATAGTTTAAACACTCAAGGCTGAGTTCTGACATCAGCAAAGATGTCTCATCTTCTGACATAAATTATTATGTGATACCACGGTATCTAAAAGTAGATGTCACTTTGAAATGAAAGACGTTGGCATCCCAGAATAACTGATACACCTTTAAAATGGAATCATTATTTGAATCCCCTAGTCCAGAATGGCTCAGAAATGGTTTTTGATACATGTCAGAGTGTGCAGCACCTTTGGGACAAAAACCTTTGTGCTAATATTGCATAGTAGAAGGGAATAGAAGCTTTTGGATTATCATAAAACAGAGTGATAATTGAAACCTTAATTAAGTAGTATGCAGATAAAATAATTTGTGTTGGGTATGGCACTGCCCATTTTTGTTTCTTTCCCACGAGTGAATCATATGAACACAATTTGCTGCCATGAACACTCTCAATAAATTTTGAGGAACACTAAGAGAACATTCATAAGAAGCAAATGTCTAATTCTGACAGATTGAGTGAATTCAGAATGAATTCAGAATACTCATTCAGCATAGACATACTTGAGACCAAGCAATGCCATGTGATTCATGTATCCAACTGAAGTTGGAGAACAAAGATTAAATTTCAATTTTTAACAGGGAATGTCTATCTAAGACATTTATAGATGTGGTTTTACAGAACAACCAAAGAAAAGATGAATGGAAGAACACTGAAAATTCATCATGGATGTGCCACAAAATGTAAGAGAGAGTAAACTGAGTGAATAGTGATTGTTCACGAAGGAATAATATAACACTTTACAGCAAGGCATGGATTCAGACAATAGGGGAATTGGAGGCTGAGAAAAAGGTAGAATAATGCAGAGTGATGCAAAGAAAGCCTGGCTTCCAGCAGCCTTGTGTCTCATAGTTGAAATCCTTGGTGTTTAAAGAGGGAAGGGCTCATAACCCACCCTTTCCCTCAGAAAGCCTCTTTCTAACCATTGTCAGAAAACTTGGTACAAAATTTGGTACAAAAAACTTGGTACAAAAAACTTAGTACAAAATTTCTATGGGTGAGACTGCAGCTGCATGTCTGTGCTCAGATCATGCTTTCTTATCTGGATTAAAAGAGCACCAGTAATCACAGAATCACAGAATGGGCCGGGTTTGAAGGAACCTTAAAGATCATCTCATTCAAACCTGCCTGCCACGGGTAGAGACACCTTCCACTAGACCAGGTGGCTTCAGAGCCACATCCAACCTGGCCTTGAACACTTCCAGGGATGGTGCAGCCGCAGCTTCTCTGGGAAGCCACTGGATAAAAATATACACTCACTTTTGTGGGGTTGGTCTCAGACGCACCACTGAACTGTGCACACCATAAGAGAAACCTGGTTTAAATGACATTCCTCCCAGGGATGCTGTGGGCCCAGGCAGACTTCAGCTGCTCTCAGACACATGGGATTCTCGCGGTGTCCTGCACAGGGCCAAGAACTGGACCTGACGATCCTGATGGGTCCCTTCCAACTCAGGATATTCTATGATTTCCTTGACGTGGTTCTTCTTTCTGCTGACACACAATCATTTGTAAATCTCCACGTTAGTTTAATTTTTGTTTTGAGAAGGATAATTCATTCTAAGAAAGAGCTGGAAAAAAAAAAGGCATAAAAATAATTATTTCAAATGATAAATTTATGGATCTGAACTCTGAGCTGGCATAACCAGGAGCCTGGGAATGAGATATTACTGCTCTTTGGAGAGACAGTGCTGATTTCTGTTGGGTATTTCTAAGCATTAATGTTCCAGACTGGAGAATTTTTCATAGTTATTCATTCGGTTGGTTGCTTCTTGGGAGGGCAGTTAATCCCTTCCTTTACCTCTGTGCTCCCTCTCTTCCTCTCAGCCTCCCGTAGAGCTGTCTCTTAACAGCCAAGATGCCCTGCCTGGGTGTTACCACATGGAAACTCACAGAATTACTCCACAGGCTTTCCTGGAAGTGTGGAGAAGAGCAGGCATGATGGAATGGTTGCAGGATTACAGCTCTGGAACAGTGTTGCTCATGGAGGTGATTAGAAGCATGTTTTCTACCACCTACAAGAGTCACGCTGGGTATCCTGCTGGACAGTTTCCATTTTCCTTAATACGTCCTTCCATAACAAGTTTATAAGGCCACCAGAAGTCTGTTAGCTAGAAAAAAATCTCAAATCATTATGATGCTACAGCTATTCACTCTTTATTATGGAAATAAATCAAAAGCAGGCTGTCAGCAAAAAAACCCCAAAACCCCACGGCTAGAATAACCACTGCCAGGTCCCTGAAGATGCCAATGTCCCAATCTCTTTAGCATTTCAGTGCATGTTTTGGCCACTGGAGGCTCAGTTTTTCAATTAAGGATCAAAAACTCAGCTTCGGGTAAATTTCCCAACCTAGACAATGAGATTCTTTTTCTTAATGAGAAATTGTACTTATCTAAGCTTTAAATTTCGATTCATATTTACTTTAAAAGAGTGCAGTAGTGCTGGAACTGGACTGTGTCATGTTTAAGAACAAAAAAATATGGAAACTGGATTGAAAACAGAGCAAGAGAGTCACATGAAGATGCTAACCATTATGTATCATAGGACAAGTGGCCACAGGGAAAAGAGAATTTCAACTCAGCTGGATGTGAGGGCTCTTTTGCTTTTTTTGCTGTCTTGTCTGTGCTAAGGAAACATATTCCTTGATCAACCCCAATTCCCAGCTCCCTACAGCCTATAGGGAACATTTTTGTACCAGTGTCATTGTAAATAGAGAAAAAGAAAATAGGAAGGCCTTTTTTTTTTTATCACTTAGAAAAGTAAGTATATTCAAAAATCCACATCAGAACATATATGAACCTTATATGCTGCACTCAGGAATAGAAAGGCTATACTATAGTGTATAGTAAAGTTGCCAATGAACCAAACCAGGTTTAAGCTGGTTCTGGGGTACTGAATGCAAGTCTCCTCCCTTCAGAGGGATGTTAATAGTGCACTGTGAATTGCAGACCATTTTCAGGATGACTCTTCTAGTTCACAGAGACTCCTCTGCGCCCCCTCCAAGCCTTTCCCAGTCTGCAGCAGTAAAGTTAAAACCATAACCTTCTCTTTTATCCTCTTTGTGTTTAAGTCTTTTTCCAGTCATTTTCCAGCAAGAGCTGGAAAGCTGCAATGCCGAGGGAGCACTGGTCAAAAGTGGAAGAGAGAGAGAAACTAATTTGTTTGTGATTATTATGAGAGCCCCAGTGATATCAGTGGGTGTAACACAGTAGAATCAGGAAAGACTATTTTCACCTCCACTTTAAACTCAAGAAATCTGCATATGAAAGTGCTTATCAGAACCAATAAAACCACAAGAAATTGTGGGTAAGATTATCAGAGTCTATTAACCCTTTCCTATCTTCAAATATTCTGCCTATAAGCAAAATACTTTGCTTAGCTTTGGTAGTGAATATTGTAAGACATTTGTATGGGATTTCAAGCCCTCCTTTGAAGCAATTATGGATATCTCAAATACCTGAACTTATAAAGTATAGTTGTCATTTGAAGGGACTCAGGAATTCCAGGTTCTTTACATACTTTCCACTAACCATGTGAAAAGTTCCAGCATCCATATGAAATAAATAAAGAGATTGTTGCTGTGGAGAAGTCTGTGGTGAGTGACTAGAAGTAGATGTTTACCCTGCATTTTAATACCTGGCCCCAAAAGAAAATATCTGATTATCTGCGTCATTGATTGCACATGGCTTAACAGCTACAATTAATGAAACAGGCAGGTTAATGTGCACCTTGCTGCATTTCAGAAACAAGAGCCTTGTGAAGAGATGTTAAGAAGGCTGGAAAATCAAAGATGTTAAAACATAGACAAGAAAGGTTGGAGTTTGGACTATACAGACAACCTTCCTCTCAATTCAGGTTATTTCAAAGCAGTAAGAGCTTGCTAAAGTTTTTTATTACTTAGTATAGAATACAGATTGCACTGAAAACTACTTTTTTTCAGAATACTGAAAAAAATTGTGCCTTTCAAAACCATCTGCTAGACAGAAGCAGAATAATCAGCATATCTGTGCAAGACACTGCTGAGATCAAATGAATTTGCCTAGGACTAGAGCAGGAGGGTCTCAGAAAATCCACTGTAGTTGGGGTGAGAAAGTGGCTCTCCCCAGCATCCTCTGCTCTCATAGGTTAATCGTCTCTGAAAAGTTCCTCGTCTTCTGTTAGCTTATAGGTTAAAAAGTGTTGCAAAGTTTTACATATTCCTAATCCCTCTTCCCTATTGGACCCTCGCTCTCAGATCCCGCCTCCATCCTAGTTTATATGCATTGTGTTTACCCCAGCCCTTTGCCATTTTGATGCATTCCCAAGAGGTTGTTCGCTTTCGACTTGTTTGTTGTTTTTGTGTTAATAAACCTTTTCCTCTTCGGGTCCCCAATTTGTGCCTGTCCCTCATTTATTCATACACCAAGTTCATGGATCTACTACGATTTCTCCTGGGTGAACTAAGGGGTCCGTCCATCCGCCGGACCCCAGATGGCCGCAGGACACTATGAGGTAATTCCCTTCTCTACTTGCAGTGCCCTCTCACGTCTCAAGTCGTTATAATTTTGCTCATCTTTTTCAGCACAGCAGATCAATTAATAGGAAAAAAACCCAGATAAAATTCTGTACTGCACTGAAGGGTATTTGATATCCATAGTGTGACTTCAGAGGTGAAAACTGAGAGGTCAAAGAAGCATCTTCATTGTGTTACAGTCAGATTGCCTGTGTTAAAAACTCCACATGCATGGGTTTCATGCAGCTTGGATGGATCTTTACAAAAGTGATGGCAGGCAGAAATTTGCAGTCAATGAGGACAGGGAGGTGAGCATTAAACAGACTTTTATTTCCTACAGTAATTTACGTTTTCTTGATATTCTGCCTGAGTTTTTTCAGTTTTCTATAGGGTTTAGATTCCAAAAGCTTCTACCTTGTTTTTGGAATTTGTAAGTTTTATTTGTATAGTATATACTCCAGAAAATTATCACATACTGACTATTTTATCTTTTTTTGTTCTTATTTCCTACATATAAACCCAAGTAATTTATTTAGATATAATTCTAATTTCTATTATAGTCTCTTTATTCTTGATTATTTAAATCCCAGAACTTTCAGAGAAACTTAATATGCTTAGTCATTGCTATAAATCACAACTCTGTTGGTTGAGTACGCTGAATATGTTCTGTGCAATAACTGTTGCCTGCTCATTTATAATTTAAGAGTAAGTCTAATTTTCAGAGAAGAAGACTCAAGGAAACAGATACACTCTCTTTCTGACGGTTAAATAATTTCAACTTTGGGTCATTTTCTACTCATAGTCTGGATTTAGCCATGTAAACATTCCAATTGTGAACAAGATTGTAGGATTTGCTGTAAAGCTATTTTTATTTTTCCTCCCTCTAAATTGTGTGACTATCATTTAGGTATCTTGGAATGATATAAATTAGGTATTTTGGAAATAAGGAGAAAAAGATGAGAAAAATAAGGAAACACGTGACATATTCCTTAAAATAGGGGGTAATAGTAAATGCAACATTAGATGCAAGGTAGATGCAAACATTACAACTGTTTGAGTTTGCTCTGCTCTGTAGCAATTTCACAGAAGGGTGATTGACAGAGAAGCAAACTCCAGAGCATAAAGCATGTTCCATAAACTTCATTATAAAATTCACATCTTTGTTCCTCAGGTATGAGAAGCCTCTAATAGCTCTGCTACTAATGCCTATGAGACTGGAGCACTGCTGTTATTTACTCGGAATCTCATGGATTCATTTGTGGTTTCCATCACTTGTGCAATCCCTCCATTTGACAGGGTAGAGAAATAAAACAGAAAGGATTGAAAGACCAAGTGAACTGAAAATTTACAGTTTAATGCCGGAGTCCCAAAAATTGCAGGCAGAGCATAAAGCATGTTCCATACACTTCATTAGAAAATTGACATCTTTGTTCCTCAGATATGAGAAGCCTCTAGTAGCTTACTAATTCCTATGAGACTGGAGCACTGCTGTTATTTACTCGGAATCTCATGGATTCATTTGTGGTTTCCATCACTTGTGCAATCCCTCCATTTGACAGGGTAGAGAAATAAAACAGAAAGGATTGAAAGACCAAGTGAACTGAAAATTTACAGTTTAATGCTGGAGTCCCAAAAATTGCAGGCCAAAGTTTCAGTTTCTTTAAATAAACAACCAAAAAATTACAACATAAAAGAAACCCAGATTACTAAGGTTAATATTGAAAAGTCTGGAATTGAACAGCTAGGTGATGCAGTTCACAATATAATACTTTATTGTGTTCATTAGTGGTAATAGTAGTACAAGCAGTGCTAATATTTTGATTATGGGATATAAAAAGGAGCTAACCAGGATGGGAATGCCATTATGCAACATGCTGTACAAACAGGGGAGGACACAATGACGTGTGGCCTCCTGCTACTTACATTGCTTGACAAAAAATATTTTCATGTTCAGCTTCTTCTGAGAACGTGCTGCTGAATGCAAGTGGCTGATATCGTGTGCTGGCTCTTTAGACAGAGGCCTGGATTTCCAAAGCAGTGTAATTCTGAGCCCGCCAAATTATGAGTCCAGATTCTACACATTTTCCTAGTATTATGTGTTGATAGAGTGTTAAAATAGATTTTAAGCATAGAAACAAAGTGATTGTCTTGCTAGGTTTTGCACGGTAATATTGCATTGTAAGCGTGAAGCTACATCCTTAGAGTTCGTGTTTCTGACTAGTGGCTGAAGGCCATGAGCACATGATGATGCCAGATTTTATGATGCACTTTAGGTCCTGCAGCCACCGGAGATTTCTTTGTTTTTTGATTATTGCATTCCTACTCCTGCTCCTCTCCACTATTGTTTGAAGGTATCGACACTTAAGGTCAAAGAGCTAAAAGACAAATAAAAGAATGCTAACATATTTTTTCAATCTGATGATTTGTAAAATCACTGTGATTCTGTGAGGATAATGGACCTCTGAACTTTCAGGCATTTAGATTTAGCCAATTCCAAGAATAAGAAAGAGTGTCTGTATGTTGCTACGAGAAATGACGTGCTGGGATGGGACACTGCATCTTTCTGCAGGCTGGAGCTTATGTTGCTAAAATGCTACAAATGTCAGAAGGGAATCTGTACCCCTTGATAAATGCCTAGAGCTAGCTAATTATGGGAAGCGAGCAAGCATGTATGTCTGTGTTATTATAATGGTGCATGCTGAAGCAAGTAGGTGCTTAGAGTAGGAAAGTCAAATCCATTGAGCACCCAATTTCTCTTAAAAATGTGCCTGGAGGAACAGCAGATGTAACTGACTAAATAAATGTGAAAAGACCTTATAATCTGGAAAAAGAGGCAGTTATCTGTTATCCAATGGCTTGCAGCTGTAGAAGACTGGACTCAGTGTCCTCCTGGGTGGTTCCTCCAGGTGCTCTGTGGAGGATCCCATCTGATCTGTCTGTGGAGTTTGGTGCTGTATCCCACTGAGTTATAGCGGACAAAAGGCTGGCCAAAAGCATCTGATGAGCAGCTTGGGTTCTGCTTCTTCCACTCGTGGAAGTTTTTGTCTGGGGAGCCAAACTGCCAGTACTCTGAGGCACAGGAGACTGGACATTCCAGAACTGGTGCTGTGTTTGAGTCTGGACTCCTGATGTGAACTGTGGACTCTCTTGGTTGGTCTGATGGTCTGGCAAGTCACGGTTACTGAAGAAGCTCCTTTCCAAAGAAGGCAGTTCATCCCCTGTGTATTTCTGGTACAGCTTCATGTATTCATAAGAATTTTTGAGACCCAACCCCTTCTTAAAACCTTTTTGCGGGACGAAGAGTGATGTCATATCAAGGGCTATCAATACAGCTATTGAATAAATGATCAATTTTGTTTGAACCAATTCAATGTCCATTCACTCAGGTTTCATTGTGGACTGACAAATAATGGAAATGGGACCAGTTGGAACAACTGGAAACTGTCAGCCTCAAAATACGACCAAAATCAGAAGTTTTTAAAATATAATTTTCTTTTTTTAAGAAAAACTAACAGAGTAATTACATGAGTTTAGTTTTGTTCAAGGAGCTGCTTAAAAAAATAAATCGCTTTCCAATATCTGAAATTCAGATCTTTGAGAAATCGAAGTGAAATCACTTCAAGCTAATCCAAAACTAATTGGGTCAATTTTTTTTTTCCACTCACAGGTAGTAAATGCAAAAAAGAAGAAAAAATCACAGTTAATTAAGAAAAGTAAGCTAGCTTTTAGATGATCATGTTGGCTAATTTCAGTAGTTATTGTGATAAACAGAAGTGCTTTTTTGTTTCCCTGGGTGGCTTTGAACATGAAAGAAGGTGCGGGTTGAGCCGCAGCAGCACATGGACTTCACTCCAGCCATGTTCTGCTGAAACCAGTCTCTGATGATGTATATTTATAATGCCTCTTACCCCATTTGCATTCTGTGTAAGATCAAATTCTAGCTTTTGTAACTGGAAAAAAAAAAAAAGAAAAGGAAGAGATTGAGCATTTGCATGGATTTTTTGTTAAAAGCATCTTGTTTTTATTTTGCCTGACACGAAGCCAAGTACCTGATTGCACTCCTAAGTACACATGAGCCAGCTTGGGTCAGGGTTGTTCACATTTCATGTCTCTGAGGAGGAGAAAATAGAAAATAGCTGTCTGCTGAAAGTGGGAGAGATCTGTAATTCATCAGAACTACTATTTCTTTGTCCTAATAGTTTGGGGTCAGTACTGCGCCTCCCCAAAAGACCATGAACAGTGGTTCAAGCACACTTTTTTAGCTCTTCCTTGAAAGTACAGGTTGGCAGCTGTAGTAATGAATTAGTCAACAGGAATAGCATGTTAAAAAAATTAGCCTCCATATTTTGCTGTTAATAGCCCCTACCTCTGTCTCTTCATGCAAGCCAGCATCCTCTCTGGGCAGTGATGTTACACAGCACACATCTTCTCTGAAGTCATGTCTGTCATGACTTAAGTAGCTCTAAATATCGAGTTTGTACTGCTATGGAGCACTCCCAGCAGGCTTCAGGTACCATGAGTCACACCACGTGTGAATGGGCTCACTTGGGTACTCTTGCATAGGAATGATACCCTTGGTACAGGACCTATGAAATTCCCAGGCAAAAAGTTTCCTTATTCCAACCAGCAACTATGCAATAATTGTTGTCAACTAAAATGGAACAGCTTCTGGAGGAGGAGAGCAATAAATAAGCAACCAAAGAGACGAGAGATTACCTCTATCGGTAAGTTTTCTGGCACAGATACTGTGGTCCAATTGTTGGTGTACCAAGCCCCTTAATTCCTGCAGAGATTCCGATTGGATATTTGCTCTCTGTAATTCAGCAAAAGAAATTACTCAGACGCTGTGGCCAACTGAATGGATTACTTTGTCTCTTGCACTTTCTCTCTCAGTGTATAAAAGACTAAAGTTTGGGACAGCCCTGGTAGGATTGGCACCTATTTCTTCCAAGCAACATTTTATTTTGAAGTGGATACTGAGAGAACTGAAGTCAACTCTTTAAGTGTTCTGTTTGGGATATCTTACATGATCTCCTAAGAAACCGACTCTCATTCTACAACCATCAGTATGCAACCTCCAAATTTTACTTATACCTTTGGAAACATACAGGTTATTCCTGGAACTCTCCTTCTCATCCTCCATGCTCCTCCCATGTTTGGTATAATTACTCTTGAGAAATAGAATAATTTTTCAAATTACCCAATCCTTTGCTCAAATACCAGCCAATGCAGTCTGGCAACAAGATGCATACTTCAAGTTGGAATTGCTTGAACATGAAAAATGATCTCAGAAGTATTTTTTTCAGAGGTGGTTTTTCAGTTGTTTGTATTTTTAAAAAAATTTTTGGCTATGAACTCATTATATAATTTCTTTAGAGGTTTTTTCCTAACATAATCATATTTGTGGAGACAAAAGAGTAATCCTTGCAGGCATTTAGGGCTGCATAGCTGGATGTTCCTGCTCACAGAACACACTGTAACGGGTCTCTTTCCTTGGCCACAGAGCCATGGAATGACACAAAGCAGACCTTCTTTTTTGCAACCTAGAGGGACATGTTAGTTATTTACTTTCCTTAATGGACCACCACTGTGGTAAAGCTATGAACCAAGCTATGAAAACACCATTGACTCATATTAAACTCATATTTAGACAGTGGAAGATGTAATTTTTAATAAGCCTCACCCTGTCTTTTTTAATTTATTAAGGTTACTTTAGTAGCCGTAAGTCTATCACTTGGAGCTGTAGAACCCGTGCTCTGTCTAAATTCAGGTGAAACACTGCCTCCACTATCAACATTTCTTAAACCATTAAAAAAAATACTTAAAATATTTTCAAGAAAATACAAAACACAGTTGGTTATCATCTAAAATAGCCTTCCGCTCTGGATTTACGGCTTATTCTGAGCATGAAATGGTGCTAGCACAGGCAGCACGTAAAAGAAGGACAGGATGTGAAAAATCTCATTTCATTATAAATGGACTTGTCTGTCTTCTGGCTGTGGAATGCTAACAATGAGAACAATTGAAGTGCCTCTGACCAGTTTTCAGACAGGCACAGATGAATGGAAGCAGCAAGGAATTTCCTTAGTGAGGAGGAATGAATTCATAGCTGTCAGAAACAGGGAGTCTAAATTTGGAAATTGGAAGTATGACCTAAACACCTGTTTTCAAGTCCAAATCACATTAAGAATGGAAGCTGGAGGGAAGCAGTGAAATAAATGGGAAGAAATTCCTCTTCATTGAAACATTTTCAAAGACAAGTCCAGGATGGGAAAACTATCTAAATAAAACTTCGGCTTAGAGGAGGTCAACAACAAAAAAATCCCCTTACCTTCACTCCTGGAATATTGCCCCCTTGGACAATTCTAGGACTGTAAGAGCTGGAACAGGGCATGCTGAGTAAAGCTTAGGCAAAAGCCTCAAAAATTCCATTATAATGAAAGGATATTAAATTCATGACTTTAGCAGACCTACTTCAGAGGAATTTTAAATTAATTTGCTTTCCCTACAGCAAAACCAATGCGTTGGAGTGGATAATTCCCTGTACTTCCTGCAGCTGGTGTGACAAAGCAAATTTCAAAAATGGGGAATGCGCCATGACGGCCTGGATGGCAGAGGCTACATGGAGTCAGCTGCCTAACAGGCCTTGGATTTGGTTAACAGAAACATTGTGGTTTGCTCAGTGTATCTGAGAATGAGTGCATCAGTTTGGTTATGAGAGTACAAGCCTGAACCTTAGCCTGAAAGTCAGACTTTAGATCCCTTGTCCCATCTCTGGGTTTCCAAGCTGAAGCGAGAAGCCAAGGTGCAAATCTCCCAGGCAATGCCCTTCTTTGGAAAGGTCTTCCTGCTGACAGCCTGGTGAGAGGGAACAGCACCCTAAGTCTGCCACTCAGTTAGTGTGCTCTTGAGCGATACCTGGATGTATTTTTAGAAGTGTGCAGTGAGCCTAGTTGGGATGGGGTAAATTTTCTTTGTAGCAGCCTCTATGGTGCTACAGCTTGGCTGGGACACTCACACAGTGTTGATAACACATCAGTGCTTTAGTTCTTGCTGACCAGTCCTTTCCCAACCTCAAGGCACAGTCTCTCTTCCTTCTCCATTTCTATTGAGGAGTCTGAGGGCACACAGATGAACATGTGACCCAAACTGGCTGAAGGAATTGTCCATACTATATGGCATAAATCTCAGATCAATAAAACTGGGGGGCATTTTTTCCAGGGTATCTGTTGCTCCAAGGCTTTTTGGGTGTGAGTCTGTTGGTGGTGACTGCTTTTGCACCTCTTGTTTCTTTGTTCACATTTTCCCCCCACCTTTATTAAAAAAAACTGCTTTTTCTCTTGACCCACAATGTGTGTGGGAGTTTGTCCCTTTTCCCCTTCTGATTCTCTCCTCCATCCTGCTTTAGAGGAGTGAGAGAGACAGGGTAGGGGCTTAAACTGCCAGCTGAGGTCAAGATGCCCCAAAACACAAAGTTCCTAAACCCTTTTTTTTTTTAATGACATTGAATGAATTAGGTGTGTAAAGCCTTGTTTATCTGGGCTTTTTCTTGATTTAGGGTAAGGTTAGGTGATGAGCAAAATTTGGCAGACCATAACATGAGAAGCGCTTTAAGAGTACCTACAGTAATTTCAGCAGAAATTTACTTGTCTCTGGATTTTTGAAGATGTTTGGGAATGATTTCCATGGATGTCATTAATGGTGTTATTGCGATGCATCTTGAGGACCTCAGGGGTTGACTCACAAATGATAATATTCAGTTCAGAATTCTTCCTCTCATCACAAGCTTGAAACAGTGACATTTCCAGTACCAAGTTCCTTCAGTTTGAATGCACATCTTGTTGAACTGGACAGCCAAGGCCCTCTTTTACCTACAGAGCTGGCAAAGCAGGGTAACACTTGTGGAATTAATCTCTTCTTTCAGTACATTTTGCTGATAACCTGAATGAAGACATTTTAAAGATGGTAGGTCAACTCCAACCATGAGGTGGAAGCAACTTCCTCACCTGAACTGCCTGAACCAGATTAGAGGTGAACAGTTCCTTACCTCATGGCCAGGCTCACAACTTGTGTGATCCTGTTCAGCTTTCACCCCTTTGATATTAGCGGCATTAACAACAATCTCTCCTCTTTAAACCAGAATTAAAACTTTTATTTTTGTTTTTATTTTATTTTAAGAACAACAAAGCACACGTGCCAGCAGTGGATAAGACACATGCCAAAGTCTACAGCCTTCTGGCACTGTGGCCCTGCTTCTTCCAGCTGAGGAGTAAGAATTTGACACCTTTGAAGCAGCAGGACCTCATATTCTGACAACTGCAGCCTTGTTCTTCAGCTCTAAGCCATTCGAACACATGACAAAAATCACAGTCAGCAACATCCATAGTGGATTTTTTTCCCACCTTAGCAGTTCTTTCTCTCCTCTGATGTGGGCTTGGAGATATACTCTGCGGTATCACTGTTAAGCTTTTCATTTATTTTTCCACGCTTACCTACACAGAATGAAACACTCCTTTTTAGACACCAGTGCAAATTATTCAAGAATACTTTTGACAGCTGCCAAGTAATTTAGAATGACACCTTCTTAACACCTTCTCAAAACAGGCCTGACAGCCCTGAAGAGTAAAATTCCCCCACTTTTAACAATTCAGTACATACTGAATTTATCAATGCTGTCAATTTCATTGAAGCACTCTTTTTTTTTTTTTTCTTCTTAGTTGGGTGAAGGGGCTTCATGTTTCTCTGGGCTAAAATGTACATTGCTATTTACAAATTATTATAGTTTTTCTCCACTTGTCACTATGAAAATCCACAGTTTAGCGGATGAGAACTGAACACAATGAGGAGTGTTTTAAAGGATATATTTGCTTTCAGAGAATGTCCCCTTGAAACACTTAATGGGTTCTGCAAAAAACATTCAAGGTACTGAACTGATCAAACTAAATTTGTACTTTCAAGAGCCTGATTGCACCACTTTTATACTTACAGTGCAGTAACTACAAAATCACCTGATTAGTTGAATTCACCTTCCTATCTGGGTTACCCCTCATTTTTATTGCATCAATCTGGAGTCATTTACTAGAAAATAAGGTGGGATGGTGGTTGACTCCTCTTGCAACCCTGAGAAGTGGTCTATGGGTAGAGCAGGAAAAACCTGGCATGTGTTCAGAATGAAGGCTGTCACGGAGGGTGGCTCACTATCAGTAAATATTAATAAAACATGTAACTTCAAATGGAGCCCTCACAATGATCCTGTTAGAGGGCAAGTAGCCAGGAACACTTTTAGGTATGTGGTCTTCTTTTAGTGCATGTGGCCATGAGCAGAAACCCTTGGGGGCATGAATATTTGGTTCAGGAAACAACCCCAAACTAGGAAAAAAAGAAAAAAAGCTGCATCACTTACCTAAAACAATATGCCCCTGTGAAATACATGGATATATAATACCTAGGCAGCATAAACCATGTGTTCATCGTTATGGATAAATACATCTCTCAACACTAGACATTTTAGAAAGTAGATTAAAAAAGAAAGCCCCAAGCAGTGTTAAAAAAAAAAGCTAAAATAAAACAAAAACAAACAAAAACCCAGGAAGGACCTGTCAGTGCTGCAGCAATTAACTCTTCTACCTTATCCCTCAATCCTAAGCCCCTAATGACTGTAAGTCCAAGAAGCAGGAAAACTAGATTTTATATACATATATATATATATACATATATACATATACACACACATATATATTTATGTATGTATGTAGTAATGAGGAGCAGGGTCAGGCAGGCTTAGGTTTAATTTTTGGTGAAGACATTGCTTATTGAGCTGTTTTTTTTCCAGAAGAAAGCTGGGAGTTGATGTGGAGGCGTTAGGAGAGCAAGACGGTAGCTTCCACTTCAGGCCAGGCCTTGAGAGCCTCAGATCCTGCTCTCTGACAGGGACACAAGTTTTCATTATTGCAAAGGGTGTTACAACCAGAAATGCACCCAAACCGAGCAGCACTCCAGAGCCACCAGCAATGACAGCTCCAGAAAGAGCAGAAACAGGAAAATTCGGTTGCTCTGTTTGAACAGATGGGTCAGATCACCGCCTGTCCCCCTTCCCTGTTCCCTAAAGAGTGGAGCTGTCAGAAATCATGTTTGAAGCACTTGGTGTGGCACAGGGATCTCTAAAGAGCTCTGCAGCAGCTGGAGCAGGCCGCCACTTGCCCTTCACAGAACAGGTGAGGCAAGGTGAGGCAAGGCCCGGGGTCAGCCATACCACAGGTGACGTGGTCCCCTCCTCATTCAGTGCCCAGGCATGGCATGGTCAGATGTTTTAAGGGCACACAGAGGTCGTGGTTATCAGCAAGTTGGGATCTGCCTCCCTTTCTAATCTCACTCACAAGACAAAGTTGCAATATCTAATCAGATTGCTCCTCTCATTCAAGAACCCAAGCGCCAGACTGAAGAGGCTGCTCACCACCACAGGCTCCCAGGAACATTGCCTGCTTTTCCATTAAGTATTGAACTGACAAAAGCCAATCCAGACCTTTTATTCTTTCATTATGCCAAATATTTTTTGTTTCTTTCCTTTTCAAACTGCAAATATGAAACCTTGAGGGTACACTCTTTAGAAATACAAACATTTTTGGTTTTGTTGCCTGTGGGCAATAAATGTAGCTCACTCTTCCTATCTACAGACACCTGTCCTAGTCTATGGCCACTGATTTCACTAATACAGGGAATTAATGTATTTTTTTTACACACATTCTTCTTTATGTAGAGATGATTGCTCACATTGCCACACATACACACCAAAACCTGACACCAGGTGGTAGTGGAGAGAAGGGAAAGAGGAGGGTTGAAGCATTTAGGAGTATTGTAGAGATCAAATATTTTATGTGTTTTCTGTGTGGAAAGCTCCCAGCAGACTGGAAATTAAGAGCCCAGCAATATGAATGTGATATACAACATTAAAGTTTATGTGAAAAGCTTGAAAAGTTTGAACCAGGGAAAATTGCATGGATGAAGAAATAGTGCGGGAGTCAATGTCCAGGACATTCCCAAGGAGTGACTTTGGCACAGGATGAGAAGCATGATCGCAGAGAACTAGAAAAGAAATTTAAATCCTTAGAGTTGCAACTGGAATAAGAACTTCATGATCCTAAAGCTGGAATCCCTTTGGTAAAAGAGCATGGAGGGAAGAAGAGGAAGAGGGGCGAAAGGACATGCCACACCCAGCAGAAGGTGATTGTCTCATCAATGCTTTTAGCAGCTCTCCCGAACTAGTCAGCACCTTGGAACAGCTACATGCTATCTAAAACTATTACATGACGAAGCAAATCATCTGCACAGAAATCCGGGGGAGTTATGAGGAATAGAAGCCTTCAGTATTTATGGAATCTAAGAAGGATTTCGAGGGTAGGAATATTTAAGACTGATGGTACATTTTGTAGGCTTCTTAAAAAAAAATTCTGAGGTTGATTCATATTATAGAATCATAGGAGCATTAAGGTTGGCAAAGACCTCCAAGATCATTATGTCCAACCTTGGAACACCACCTTGTAAATTAGTCCAGAGCACTGAGTGCCATGTCCAGTTGTTTCTTGAACAATTCCAGGGATGATGACTTCACCACCGCCCCGGGCACCCTATTCATCCTGTGCAAGCATTGCTCAGTGCTCCTCCATCAAGGAACAGACAAAGCTGAAATAACTTATGGACTTTCTATCCTTTTATTTTCAATATACAAATGCTGTTAGAGAAGAAGATGAAAGCAGGGAACTTTGCACTGGGAGTAGGACACAACAAAGTTAATCATCATTTTTGGTGCATGTAATGATAATTCACTGTCTTGGGACAGGTCCTAAGAAAACTCAGACATTTGCTTAAAGCAGCTATTTCTGAGCAGATCTGCTGAGCAGGTGCTACCAGAAATGCTTCTGATAGGGTTGTAAGGTAGTTGTAGCTACTCAGCTTGAGAACAGCTTGTGATGTAGTTCTGGCATACCTGAGACCTGATGAAGCTGTCAGCAGATTCCAAAATGGTTTTGTTTGACTTTCAAACGATTTCACAGCCTGTGCTACAATCCTGGCCATTGCAGGTGCCCTGGTAGCAGCACACATCTTCACTACAGGTAATTAAAGAGCACCATGCTATACCCATGCTTTGAAGTGAATGTTGTTAACTGGCCCCTTAGGTGCCCACATCTTTGAATATGACTGGAAATACATCATTTACATTGAGATACATGGTAAATAGATAAATAGATAAATATATAAATACATGAATATGTCTCCAGTGGCTGTCGAGTCAGCACTGCTCTCCTCATACTGGATGTGATAGACATACGGGAGTCCCTGATGCAAGGAGGTCTAACAAACTTGAAGTTTATTGCTTCAAAATAAGACTGGACAAACATATTGAGGAGAAGAACTCTGTAACTAACTGGACAAAGTGCATCAGACTCAGAAGTTACCTTAAGACTAGGAGAGCATTTGGAGAAAGTATGGTACAATTTGATCTTGGCTTTGCTAGTTAAGCATGTGTTTTATGGCCACCGTTGGAGACTACTGCCTCACTAGATGGTTTCAGTTGACCCTTAGTGCAGCCATTCTTGAGCAGCCGGATGCAGCTTGGATTCCCTGGAAAGAGAGATGTAACACGACTTATATGTAACGTGTAGACAATCCTCGTGCACATGGGATTTGGCTTGAGACTGAGCAGAATTCATGCAGGAATAGTCGTCAGATGCAGAACCTTGACTGGCAACAAGAAACTTCACTAGTTTACTGCAGCCCTGTGCAAAGCAGGTAAAAATATGCTGATTAAACATTTAATGCTCTGAACTACATTAAGCAGATGAATACATTTAATAAATTATTTGATTCCTGGTTTTGGCATCCAAAAAAAAACATTTAAAATGGTTAATGGAAGTGCTTTTGGATAAAAACTACTAAAAGGGCTGACTTTGAAATATTTGAGAAGTTTGGTTTGTATTAATATTTAAAGGTTGAATTCTTATCCCAAACTTTTTGGATATTCTTGGGCAATGGATTGTATGTGAATGAGTTTTCCCATGTGGTTTGTAGGCCTTATGCTTGGCAGTGTTAGAATTACCACAGGAAGAGCTTTGTTTCATGGTATTTTGGCTTCCGGTCACAAGCGTAGCCTGGAAGTCAAGAGGCGTGGGAAATTAAAACAAGAAGGGAAACAGTTAACCGAAATTCTGTGAAAAGGCTTTGGATTCGCTGGAAATTATGGGAAGGTCAGTCCTTATTGTATCCAGATCCATTCTCCCATGCCTAATAAATTACAGGATTAGGTCAACCCAGTTCAATATATAAAGAAATAATAAAATGTCTTACGTATCTCAGTTTGCAAGCTGAGGAGTTTTCAGCCACCCTGTAGCCTCTAGACCAGCTGAGACAAATGCTTGATACCCTAGTTAAGAGAATCCTTATTTTTTCTCTTGGGAGTCCAAGAGAAAAGTTAAGTTTATAGTGTCTCAATGCTTTATTCCCCCCTGGTATTTAGCAATATTATTAATTATATTGCTTTTTAATCTAGTTACTCCTCTGAACTCCTTGAAGTTTTATGGATTTAGCTTGTTACATCTTATAAAGTAGGAGAACATATTTTCGTTTTTACAAAATGCATAAAATATGACGTGCCATAGACTACACACAGAATCTGAGACAAATCAGGCAACAGAAGTCAGTTGCTCAGTTTTTGGACAAGTATTTTAACTCCGAGTTTATCCATGTGCTGTTGGAAGATCCATTTTGGTCCAAACAGTTGTTCAAAATCACATCTGATTTAGAAATCATCAACCCTTCCCCACTGTCATCATTATCTAATCAGATGCTCTTGCCTTGGGAGTGTACCCTTCCATTTTCTCCTGAGAGAAGATCTGCTTTATCCTTAGTGCTGTTTGTTTTTTTGTTTTGTTTTTGTTTTGTTTTGTTTTTTCAACGATTGCCGCAGAGCAGCTTTTCCACCAGGGCACAGATAATTTTGTGTCTTCCATTTATGATTCCCACCTCTGCCTTTTACTGAGAATGAAAACAACTTCACAGTAGAAAGAGAGAAATAGAGGTAGTTTAACCTTAAAGTTTAATGGAAACTTGAAATAAAAAGTGTGAAAACTTCAGTTGCATAATCCAGGTCATTTGGAAAGCTTGAGTTTTCTGTCTGAATTAGAAGACATTTTCAGAAGGGATTTCTAAGTCAAGTTGTCTCTTCATCAGTACCCCTTGACCCCGTTGTACGGTTCTACTTTGTTTCAATAAAGTCAATCACCCAAATAAGTGAGATATCTGTTTCTGTGTGGAGAGAGGTAATTTTAGAGAGGTGAATTTTTTGTGTGCAAAAACATAGAACTGATTTATATGCATATTCATTTCCACAAGTATGTAATCTGGAAGTCCAGCAAAGAACAATTGGTTTCACCTTCAAGCATTATCATCAATTTCATTCTGTAGAGGATTATATTTTATGAGTGTTTGGGTAAGTAAGTGATAGAGACAGTATTTTTCTTTTCTAAAAAAAAAAGAATATTGCATATTATGTTAGGGACAGCTGACTCCTGTTAACTATTCAAACGTCCTGGAAGTTGTTAAAATATAGGAAGTCCATCTCATATATGAGTTGAAAGAGAGTGACAACTAAAGGAGTATTTCAGTAGACCAGAGTATGGGCTGCATCCAAGGGCTTCTGCTCAGCAAAATGAGCTAAAGAGATCCTGTTCATCCCTGTCCTTCCCCATAGGAGGGACAGCATCTTCCTGTTACATCCTCAAGCTGTTAAAATCAGCATTAGCTCCTGGCTGCGAGATTCATTGGCCCAGAAGAAAGGGAAGTGGTGGTACAGTTACGCAATGACAGTTTTCCTTGGGAAATCTTTGGTCCTTCTGATTAAACAATTCAGTATTCGTCTGTCTCCTCAATTTATTGCAACAACTGTCTTTTAAGAAAGACTTCAGAGTGATGGGATATTGCTCACAGGATGCAGGTGAGATAAGTGGGTCTTTGTTGGGGAGATGTGGGAGAGGAATGGTTTCTAAAAAGCTTTGTTTTGGTCTCGAGTCCCATGGCAGCTGGAATTATTGGTGTGCAGAAAAGGGATTTTAATCTTTAATCTTTGCCATGGAATTGACAGTTTGGGAGAGATGTCTTTTTCAACTGATTTGCTGTAAATCAAATATTTGTATATGGAAATAGCATTTGTTTAGAAACTGTCTGCTTTTTCTCAGCAGACATAAGGGCTCTGGTTTCAGAGCATCCGTCTTAATATGTTTATCTTCAGAGACATCCAGAAAGTTTTACCACAGAAAAGTGATATGCAGAGATTAAATGACTCTCCCAAAGTCATATAAGAAGTCTGTGGCAGAGCAAGGAAATGAATCCACATCTCCTGAATCCTTGGCTACTATCTTAGCCACTTCTTTTTTTCCCTGCAAAACAAATTTTATGTTAGAATTTAAATTTCTGGGTGTACCTCAAGTCTCATTGGGAGTTCGGCTCCATACATTTAGTAGGGTCACTGTAAATTTTATCCAAAGCTCTTCTGACTCAGAAAGTGGAAAAATAAAGTAGGTCTTTTATGTAACTGTGTCAGAGGCAACTTAGACAGCAGCCAAGCCTTTCAAGGAAAGTGGATTTCCCTTGTGTGTTCTGGCTTATAAATCCTGTCTCTTTTATTTTAGGAATATAATTGTTGCACCTTCCAAAACACCACACAAGGAGCCAACTGCAACAGTGTGTGCCTGTAATGGTCTTGGCCAATGCAAGGAAAGAGGGGTTGATATAAAATTAATGAAAAGGAGAGACAGAAAAACCAAAACAAGTGGGTTTAATCACTACAAATAACTCACTTTTGGAAAGCTATCATCTGTTGGGTGTACATAGATGAGTCATTTTGTCTCTTGTGATCACTCTAATCAAAGGGGAGGACTGGACCCTTCCTGATGCTGATTCAGTCCTCCTGAGACAGATTTCTAAAATAAGTGTGATGAATCATTTTCTAGCAGCTCCTGTCTCCCTTCACTGACTGTAGAGCACCTTACAGTGGACACATGACTTGGACACAAGAGAAAACCCAAACCTTATTTCTCTCATGTAGGTGCCAGTTGCAAAGCTTGTCTTGAGTTGTAGGTAAAGCGATTAAGGCATCTTTGTATTTTTCACTCTGGTTTTCTCCAGTCACAATTTCATGTGTAGACATTGCCTAAGAGGAAAAAACAAAACAAAACATGGTGAATGAAAAATGTCCAAAATCTTTAAATTATGCAGAAGACATTTCCTTATACATAAATATCACTTCCTGACTCTATGTACATTTAAAATTCCTCATGAAAGGAAAATCTGTTCAATCACTTAGTTGTATTTCATCAGTCAGTTAATGAAGGAAAGTGATAAACATGAAATAAAAAAGACACTGACAAGACACTGCGTTGTAGAATCTTTTAGTTCTCCAGGAAATCCTGTTTGTCACTTGTCAGTACAGAGAAAGAACATCAAAACTCATTAACAGATGAGCTGTTGCATTCTTTTACCAGGACATCAGTGACCAACTGCTTCTGTGGCCTAAGGTAAATAACTTCTTTTAGGGAAATGAAAAGAAGTAGCTTCCTCTAATTTCCTTTCACTTTCCAGGCTGGCTTTCACCCAACATTATTTTTTTTAAGGTATCAATTTAGGACATTTTTCACTTTAGAATCCTTCTTCAACCATGTGATTTGAGAAAAAATATCTTACCATTTATACTGTCTAATGTCTAGCACAACAGCACTTTGATATTTCTGAGTGCTACCTATTTATTATTAATTATTATAGATATAAAATAATATACTGGTATTGATTGAACAAATATAAATGTTAATATTAATAAACATGCTAATAATTAATATTTTAATAAAATGCCAGCATAAAACAAATGAAAAATCCAACCTAAGTGATAACAGTACCCACAATGCTAAAGCCCATTGCAACACCAAAACCCAGTTTCTGTCCCATGATGTTAGGATTCTCATTCCTGCTTTGAAAGTGTGTAGGTTCCTGCAGGAATTTAACATCAAATTAAACTTTGAGGAAACTTTGGCAGAAATGCATTTAGGACAAATGTGATTCTTTCACTTTAAATTCTAGGAAGAAAATGGGAAAAAAAGAATCATGCTTTTTACATATGATTGTGTGACTGCAGAATAATCACACAGCTCTTTGCTACTAGTTGTTTATTAGCCCTGTTTTCCTTTTTCTTTTGCATTGTTTACATTTTTGTGCTTCCTTTCTTAGCTGTTCTGCTGGTGCAGGTTCTTGCACCTGAGCAGCACTGGGAACCACCCACGCTGCCTCTGATGAACTCACCAGTCAAGCTGTTGACTCCAAAACATCCTCTGGCCTCAGGATTCCTTTCTGGCAGCCCAAGACCTGAGCTCACATCGCTGGGTAAAGACAAAACAGGAACCCATCTTAAAATAGTAGATGATGCCATATAGATTGTCTGGATTTTATTTTTAACTGGGTCAACCTTGTGCCCATGGAAGTGATGACTGAGATGTCCATTTAAAGTCATAAAGTGATCTGGGCTTGCTGGTGAGGACTGTCTCCCTCCAGGCTGTGCCAGGGTAACCCAGTCCAGAGCTACTTCAAAGCCTGACCTTCCGTTCTTTCCCTTGATATCTCTCTGTATCTTTGACCGTGTCTGCTATGACCTTTGCAGTGTGCCTCAGTCCCAGCTCATCCCTTCTGCCTGCTCTTCCTGTCCTGTCTGTTTCCCAAATCCTCTCTTCTCCCTCCTGCTAATTCTTCATAGCACTCTGACACAACTACAGGAAGGCACTTCCTATCCCACTGCAGGGTCATTTGGAATAAATAATTCCCAGTGATTTCATCTGCAGCACTGCGGGTCACTCGGAGATGAAACTGAAACATTCTAATCCTCAACGGGAAATTATCAAGCCTGGTGAAGGAAAAGCAGATGTGTACAGCACTTACAGTGCACCTGGGTTTTCTTCATTAGGAAAGCAACAGGCTTATGCTCTTTTTCAATAAAGTAGGTATCCTTTCTTCAGACAACAGATATTAAACTGTGGTGATTGAAGGAAACCATAGTTTTTACTTGCAGGAATAGATAATGTGCACTAAAGAATATTTAAAAAATTTTCCAATGACATCTCAGAAGCCTAATTAATATTGTTTTTAAGAGAAACTGGGACACCAAGAAACTTTAGATGTTTGATAAGAAACTGTTAACAGTTTAAAATTCAGTTAGGACAGGACAAGATGAGCCTGGCACTGATCTTACCAAAATCACAGAGAGGCTGCTATGTGACTATCCAAAAGGAATGAATAAATTGTAACATCAAGATGAAATTTATGCTGCCATAAAAAGCTTGTGACTCTTTTCTGATTATTTCCTTTCTTTTCAAGACTACAGGGTGGATGGTTAGAGATAGCTGTGTAGACGTAATTATTTTCATACTCCAAAAAAATGTAATCCTGTGTGACCTGGTTTTATATCTGAAAAAATCAATAAACAATGCTAGCAAAAGTGAACATCAATGTAGCTCATGCAAGCACAGAAAAAGTTAACAGATTACTGCAGTTTTTGTAAAAAATAGGATCTTCATCCACTGCTGCTAATGCTGGTATCCCATGGGCTCCTTTTCCTGGCTGACTGCTACTCGGTGTTTTTGTCAGAGATCTCAAAGGCTATTAGCAAAATAAAGAATATATGCATTAACAGGTGTTGGAACTGCAAGTGATGCCATATTAACCTGGGTACAAATTAACAGAGATCATAGAGTGGAGTGAGCTTACTAAAACTGGTGTATTCTAAACCCTGTGAACAAAGAGAGGTGATCATGCCTTTAAAATAGGCAAGTCAATGCTGCAAATCAGTAGCTCTGGAAAACATGAGGATTCTAACAAATGGTTATTTGTGAGTTCTAGAGATGTGTTGAAACTGTCATTGCTGATATAAATTTTGGTTACAAAAAGAACAGACAGCTGAGTACAAAAGTAAAGTGAATATTACTCCTCCATCTGGCACCCAGGAGAGTTTTTTGGGAGTCATCTATTCAGTTAGATGCCTACCCTGGCAAAAGAATGTAGAAAAACTGGGAAATGTTTAGACTTTCTAAAGTGTGACAATGACCTGAGATTACAAATACTGGTTTAGAAATACCACAGCCTGAAAGCAATTTCATGTAATAGCTTTCTAATCCAGCAAGACAGGATGTAAACAAGATTCAGTGACTGAAAGCTGCAGTAAAACATAATCCAGACTAGAAGTTTGCCTTTTTAACAGGGTGACAACACAGCCATTTGGATTATTGTGCTTTATCTCTCAGAGCTTGAAATACAGCCCAGGCCTGGACACTTGGCCTCAGTCAGACTGGACTCTGGGCTTGAAGCAGAAATTTCTCGGAGAGACGCTGTAGCCTGTACTATGTAATAGTCAGTATAATTTATAATTTTCCTGTGAAGCTTTTGAGAGCTCTGAGAAACTCCGTTTACTTGTTGTTGAAAACAGGACCAGAATTTTCGTGTCTTCAGGAGAGATGTGGCCATTCACTGAAGTGCATTCTGCAGAACCAGAGAACGGGAAGAGTTTTATGAGGAACGTGCCCCACTGGATTGTTTAAATTCACTGCATCTGTGGCAGACCTGAATGAGGTTTTAATATACATTGAAATGATTCTGTAGGCAGTTATATACTGTGAAGCCAAAACATTTCCTTTCCTCCCCCTTTCCCTCCTCCCAAGCCCTAAGGCTTTTGATTTACAGTAGAAAAATGGAGCCAGTAAATCTATACCATTCTGTAAACAGGGCAGCACAATCTGTATTAAAATTCTGGGCAATTTCTTATAATCATATGTACTTAAGTAAAATTTACTTGACCATTATGGGCTGTTCTTGGGCAATGGCTCTTTGTCAGCCTATAGTGATTAGCACATTGGTGCTACCAGGACAAAATTCTGTCAGCACCACAAGAAGCAGTTTAATCGGGCTTCTTTTTACACAGGCTTGCAGCTCCCACTGGCCCTGCAGCCTACTAGAATTTTTTATTTTTTTTCTTTTCCCTAGCCATGCAGTCTGACTCTTTGGATGGAAATTAAAACAATTTCAAGAATGAGGAGTTCTATCCTGTTTCTAAAAATAGCCCTGATCTTCAGCAGGGGGTGTGATTCCTTAGCCATGTGCAACAAAGATGACCTCTTTGTCAGGTCTAGCCTGCAGCAGGAGGTGTCTGCTCCTGGTCTACTTTTACATGAGTTCAAAAATAAACAGGCAGTTCCTCTGGCTGGCCTCTCTCTCTGAAGGCAGGCAAGGAACATTCTGTACAAGCAAGCGCTCACAATCATTTGAGCAGCCAAGTCTAATGAAGTTAATTGATGCACCAAGGACGTGTGTTAAGCATTTAACTAACATGTTCATGGGTTGCACAGCTACATATTGTATCAGTGCACAGTAAACACGGTGCTGTACATTTGGGATACCCTATGGACGTGAGTTGAAAGAGAATGCATTTATTTTTGCAAAATGGAGTCTTTGTGCTCAGATCTGAAACTTACGGAAAATGCCAGGGACACCAGAATATATCACTTTTCTAAAAACAGTTGAGTAAACCAGAAATGTGTGTGATATTTTACAGAAAAAAAGTGCGAATTAAAAAAAGGGTCGCTTGAGTTCTATATGAATT
Source organism: Irena cyanogastra (assembly GCA_013397155.1). Classification (NCBI taxonomy): domain Eukaryota; kingdom Metazoa; phylum Chordata; class Aves; order Passeriformes; family Irenidae; genus Irena; species Irena cyanogastra. Next base: position 115,417 of record VWZV01008572.1, read on the forward strand.
ACATCTTTTAGAAAAACTTAACAGGGAAGGGAAACTTTTAAAGTTAAAGCAACATGAAAGTCATTGCTATGTGAACATGATGGAAAATTAATCCTTCTTTTAACAATCTTTAGTATCCAGGAATCAGAAAACTACATTACAGCAGCAGGCTCACTGTGAGAATGAAATTTGAAGTGAAGAATGGGTATCCAGTGCCCCATTACAGAAATGCAGAAGAATAAGCTGGAATAAAAGACAAATATACATTAAAACATGTTTTCTTTGTAAGAGGGATGCTCAGTACTGTTAGAACAAGAATCTGGGTGGGTCACTTTGACAATTAGCTGCATTAAAATGAGTGGTGACACTAAAAATATGTTGATATGTTAATATGTGATCGAAGCTCATCTCCACATAGATAGAGGTGCACAAACGTAGTAGAAAAAGACAAGAAGGGGAGCCCAGGCGGAACCCTGACATGGATACTATCCCAGGAGACATCAGCCCCTCGGTGGCTCATCTGCACACATGGGGAGGAACAGAGTGGGGGAACCCCAAAAACCTCCTCAGAGAAATGAAGCCTCACGCTGACCCTTCCAAGGGCAGCCAGAGGGGGTTGCCTGCCCCAGCACCCGCCAGTGACACCAAGTGAGATAAAATCGCCCAGAACATCTCTCCAGGCCACCTCACAAACGGAGGGGTCACAGCCTGGGGGAATGGGACACTTTACAGGATCCAGGAGAAGGGCATCTTGGGTCTGTACCAAATTTATGGGGTGTTTTGTGAAGGAAACAAAAGCTGGGAAAGGTGGAAATGGAGGTGGTTTGGGAAGGAGGAAGTGTGGAAATTAGGGAGAAAGAGGACAAAAGGGGCTGATGGAAACTCTTTCTTGCCCATATAATTTTCCAGCTGTGCCTTCTGCCTGGCCATCCCAGTCTGTCCTGCCTTCCCAATACATGCACTGCTCCTGAGGGCTTACCTGCGTTTGGAGGTCTAAGTGTCAACCACTGAGAGGAGACCACTGGCCCAGGTCAGAGGCACTGCTTGGCGTTTCTTATGATGAGAAGCAAAATCTACTTTCCCTATGAAGAACAGGTTATCTTCTTCCAAGAATGTTAAAATTTAATTTAAATAATTGCAGAACTTAGTTTTCTGGAGTAACGATTGAATAAAGAAATAGAACATGGACTTCAGCAGAAGAGATGTAGAAGAGTACCCGAAAGAGTGAGTGTGACTGTAGGGACATTATTTGATGATTTTCTGGGTCTTTCTAAGTATATTTTTCTTAAAAAAAAAACCCAAACAACCAAACAACCCCATAATTCTGGGTCGCTTGGCACATCATATGGACAGCATTTAGCAATAAATGGTGGTGTTATCATATAGACATTTGAGTAGAGAGTGGTAGAGTGAGTCCCTCCTCTGCCACAGTCTTCCAGTCTGAGCTTAGGTCTGCTGTTTAAATTCTTCACACTGTGACTTTCTCATTTGTAAATGTAACTGCCCTTCCTTTACTCACAGTAATTTTGTTTGAGGCTAAAAGATGGTGTGGGGTGAGGTGCTAAAAGCTGTGCCACTGCGAAAGGCACAAATGGGTAGGTGAAATGACAGTCTGCATAAAAACCCAAAATCTTTACTAGTGAACTTTGTAGAGGGAGGTGCTCAGACAAGCTGGACAGATAGAAAACTAGGTTCTCATTGCTGATTGTTATTTTATAAAGTTTTTAATTAGTTTTTCTCCACTTAAACATTCTATTTAGCTGCATGCTTCCCATTTTCTCTTTCTCATTTTTTTCTGGCACTGAACCCACCATTAGGCATTTGAGCCAGAGAAACCCAGATCTAAACTGTTTCAAAGGCTGGAAGATGAGGGATGAAAACAGAGTTTTGGCTCCTAAAATGTAAGGTCAGCTGGGGATTCAAATTCCACTGCGTTTCAGATTGTGTGATTGTGAGATTCCAGTTCAAGCCCATCTCTCCAGTCATGAGGTGGAATTCATGACATTAAAATTCTTTCCACAGCACGAAAGGGATGTCATCATAAACACTACATTATGACTTCCCTACAGGTTGCTGCAGAAGAGGAAACTAACCCAGGAACAGCAGAGACATTTAAAAAACATCATGACCTTTGAGTAACAGAAAACATGGGAAAATCTAAGTCTTAGAGAAACTAATTTGATTCTGGTTTGGCACTCTGTGCGAATCCCTGCATAAAGAGAAGTTTAGGCCAGGGATTTCTACTCTGTTGCCTCATTAAACTTCAGGCACAGTTTTGCATATAAATGTTCTAAATCTGAGATCTTCATGTATCCTAAACCAGGCATTGGTGCTTCTGAAGTGTAGCAATTAATTAGGAGAGTGTCATTGTGAGAAAGGCAACCACAGTAACACTCAAGCTCTGAACCTGGACATGGAAAAAATAACAAAGCAGAAACAAAAACAAAGAAAAGAAACAGAGTCTGTGTTGGAACCTTTCTAAAAATCATTTGCAAGAATCCAAATGGGGAGGAGCTGGCTGCTGTTCATGTCTAACATGATCAGCAGATAGATGAGTGGCTTGGAGATGTGAGAAGTGGGCTAGGGAAAGTGCCAGACTGCTAGCTGGGATTTCAAGGAGTGTTTGTGGTAAGCCACAGCTCAGATATTTTTTTTGCTGTGGCCTGAGTGCTGTCTTAGAGATCATGAATGGAAACTTAAAGACCAAATATTTTGGGGCTGGTCATGATTTCAGATAGTGATCCCATTTTCCAACCTGTAAGCTATTTCCCTTTTAAATCTTGTGAGCACTGCTGAATCAAAAAAAAAAACAAGCCGGTCTCACTTCACCAAAAGGCTTGTAGCACACAGACCACAGTATTAATAAAGGAAAGGGCTGCATAGGTATTCTCCTCTTCCTGAGTTTTAAACTTTTCTTGTAATTACCTTTCAATTCTTCTTGGCCTTATCTACCCCAGGGTTTGGGCTGGAGAAAGTCTCTCTTTGCATCTCCCTACCCTGCTGCTACTGGCAATGCCCTCAGCCTCCCAACTTCTTCTCCCAGTGGACATTTTATGTTTCAGTGGTCACTTTCAGTCTATGAGATTCTGTCCAGGCTTGTCCAAGTGTTTAGACTCCTTTCTTTTCCCTTTCACCACTGCTGTTATGTAAGGAGGCAGTGAAACACAAACCTGGTAAAATTCCTGCTGTGCGTATGTGTGGTCAGGCTTTTGTGGACAAAAGTGGTGGTTTCCTATTCCCAGACTTCCTAGAGTGCAGAATAAAAAGGATGAAAGCCAAAAAGGACATGCAGTGTTTATGCCATCCAAAGTATCTCAACCCTTCAGGTCCATTGACTCAGCCATGGACTTTTTCTTATTTGCTCAAAGAGAGAAGCTGCAATTACAATTTTAGAGGTGACAATGCTATCTTCCTTGCTTTCTGTATCCTCTGGAATATCCAATACTGTTTGCTTAGACCATCCCAGATTCTCAGCACAAGAGCAAGATCTGGAAAGGATTACTTGACATTCTGATTTACAGCAGAACCTGAACTAACTCAGAAAGTAAGGAACCAATTGGCCTGCAGCTTATGCTTTTTTATCTGTTAAAAATTCTCTACCAAATGGGAAACACTAGGAAAGGCAAGCCTCCCAGATGTTGGAATGATGTTCCAGAACCCTAGGGAAAAATAGTCGTTAAGGCCTGAGCATTTACTGCAGATGTCAGGTTGTCTTATAGGCTTGATTCAAAGCCCATTAAAGTCAAAAAGCATCTTTGTCTTGACAGGTTTTGGATGAAGCCTATGAATGTGAAGGGGTCTTAAGTGACAGCTGGCCTGAGCAGGACTGATAAAAACTCTTTAGAGAGTGTCATGGAAAGGGATTTCCAAGCAGAGCACCCATGAAGTGTTTCTGTCTCTATACTCGTGCCATGGTTTAAAACGTACACTGCTCCAGAAAAGGGCCCAGCACTCTCTGCCTCTTAGTGCTCCAGCACCATCTACAAGCTAGATAGGGAGAAAAGCCCTTTTCCGGTTGGATTTCCCCTTTAGCACAGCTTTATGTGCTTGTATAATAGGAAACAGCCCTTTCTATTTCTGTTCAAGCTCCAGAGGCTTGGATTTTCCCCAGAATTTTTGATTAACAGCTGAGCTTAAATCAGATCTGCCTGGGGTCTCCTTTGCCTTACTGACACATCATAATATCCTTTCATCTGCTATTCCAAGCCAGTTCCTGGTTCTGTCAAGCAGCTCACTCTCTCCAAGAGAGACCACGTCAGTCCCTCTCTCTTTCTTAGACCTTCCTGAGCTGTTTCAAAGCAGGATTTCCATCACAACAGGGCAAACCTCTTTGTTTGACTGCCTCTGATCCAGATTCTGAAGGACACTGGATTATGCAGGCTATGAGATGGATTTTGTTAAAGGTAATCAGCTTCTGTGTAGTCAGTTGCACTTCAAGTTTACCTGGGTGGCTCAGGGGCCAGTACAGTAAAGCCACAGCAGTGGATTTTCACAGCATTTCATGTAAATTAAAGCGCTCCTGCAGCACTGGCTGGGATCTGTACATTATTCCTCACCATCAGTCTTACAGAGAAAATCCCTCTGTGTGGTTTGGACTTGAATAGATTAATTTCTTGGAGGTGGAGGAGACAAGGCTAAACGAAATAAAACTCATTTGCAGTTTCATATGGACTGCCATTTAATCACCCCTGAATTAACTGAATCACATAGGACATTTTTCTGTTCTATTTCTGTAAATTTAGTACAGCTTGATAGCAATGGCAATGTAAACAACAAAAACCTTAAAATGTGAATGGCAAAATGGCAAGGTTACTCATGCATGAACTGCATGAGTAGGAATGCAGCCAGGACAAAGCCAAAGCTCAGATGGGGTTGAAACTATCAAGGAAGGTAAGAATCAGAAGGTTTTGTGTGTACATTGGTGGAAGAACGGGCAAAGACAGTGTGAATCCATTGCTCAGTGGGTTCAGGGTTCTAGTGACAAGCTACAGGGAAAAAGACGTAATATACAGCTCAGATTTCAAATGTTAGACTTGTCCTCAGGCCTCCCGAGTTTCTGAACCTGTTATTACAGTCTGTCAGTACCCACAGGAAAAAGAGCTGGAGAATCTCTCCCCCAGCAGGGGCACACAGGTCCATTACAACACATGGGGGGCATCCGAGACTGCTAAAGGAGCTGGCTGATGTCACTGAGGAGCTAATTTCTATCCCCTTTGACAAGTTCTGGCAATGAGGGAAAATTACTAATATCTGGCAAAAGGAAGGTGTTGCACCGACCCCAAAAAAGGGTAAGAAGGATCCAGGGTATTGGTAGCTGGCTATCATAATTTCTGTCCTTGGGAAAATTGGGGAGCAAATGCTCTGAGAAGCTTCTTTTTGAACATATGAAGGATAAGAAAGTAACTATAGGAAGCCAGAATGGATTTGCCAAGGGAATGTCTTTCCTGCTCAGCTTCATTTCTTTCTATGATAGTGCCTAACATTGTGGACAACGGGAAGGAGAGGGAGACTGAATGCCCTGATTTTCATCGGGCCCTCAAAACAGCCTCTTTTAGTATCACAATGAGTTTTGAGATATTGTGAGATACAGCTGAATAGGAAAACTGAGTAAGCTTTTACTATTACTCTTCACCCTTAGAACTCAGCATATCAGATGCTGAACCATTCTCTAAATGACATGAATAGTCCCTTTGCACTTTTCTTCATTGTGGGACAAGATGGACAGTGGCTGTTCTGAGGAAAGTTAAGACCTTCTCAAATACAGAACCTGCCACCTAACTGGAGTCATGTGGAGACAGCAGTAGATGAGACTACAAAGACAAAGGTGTTTAAAATGCTTTGCCCTCTGGTTATCCTCAGAGAAGACTACAGTTAAAAAGGGAATTTGGGCCAGAATAATTTAACAAAGCACGTATTTAAGCTGCACAAATGTCACCCAAACTCATTTTGACCTCCAAGTAAGCACCAGCTAAAGCCAGAGGGACATAGTGATGAAGGAATACCATCTTATTCCCACTCTATCAACCCAAGCTCAGCACTGAGGAAACCTCAGCCAACCCCCAAGCAGTTGTCCCCATTGAATATTCTTCCAGAATGTCACATTTATGCTTTAAATGATGCTGGCCACATTTTATCACATTTTCCCCTGAGGATACAAATCTGTCCATCCTGTCATCTAATGACTCATGGAAGTTTCAGATGTTTCATTAACAAATCTGTAATTGACAATTATATTGCTCCTTCTTACACAAAAAAGGACACTCAGGTAATGACTTCAACCATAAGCTCACTCAAATTGATGGGAATGTAAACAACAGAGGCATGGAACAAAACTATGAAAAGGAAAAGAGGAGTAGGGCATTACTGTAGTGTTAAATTTTGTCTGGGTATTTAAACAAAAATAGTTTGTTTTTTTTTTGAAAAGTGTCTTCTCACTTCCTATTCAACACTTTCATTACATAATGTCAAGTATGTCAAAACGTCTCCAAATTCCTCCATGCTGACAATCAGGTTATACTTACACAAAGTTTGTGTGTGTCCTTCTCTGGCAGATATCAATTAAATGTCACTGTTTCAAATGCCAGTTTTAGAACTTGCTTTTATTTGTTGCCAGATGAGGTCACAAACTTCTTCCTGTCGGTAGCTAAAAATTTTCCTAAAAATCAGAACTGACGGTAGACGTGCTTTCTGTTGTTTGCTTGATTGCTTTATGTAGAAGGTAGGAAGGGTTTGGGGAGAGGTGAAGCCATGGGACACTGGTCAAGAGGCTGGGAAATGTGCATCCTCTAAGCAGTCCTTGAAGCACAGGAATATTTCAGCCACTCCAAGTTCCAGGCAGACAGCTGTCTCACTTTAAGTGTGGATCTTTCAGGATGTCAGGGTGCTTTATCACCTCTTGCCACAGCTTCATGCTTCACAAGTTCCTCGCCCAGAATCAGACTTCTCTATAATGCCCAGTTTTTGCCCAGAGGCAAAGTACCAGAGAAAGTTTGCAGTCCTGTGCTGCAAGTATGGCTTGACGATGTGACCCTGGGATACTTCCAGGGAACTCACTTCTCCCCATCCCAGCAAGACCGTAGCACCCCATCACTCTTGGGGTGGGCGTCAGGAGACATCCCAGCATTTTCCCACTCGTATTTTCCATGGTCTGTTCATGTGAAGACCTTCTGTTTATTCCCCAGAGTCCCTGTTTAAACTAACACTACCTCTTGATCCCCTGTGGTACAGGCAGCCCATAACTCTCACAGGCCTAGGAGTGAAGGCTGTGGGAACATTTGCCAGCTGAACCAGATGATATCCCCTGTCACATCTAGAACTCTGACAGACAGGTTAGGTGTGATATTGGCATCCACTACATCTGTACAGGCTGACACAGTGCTTTAAATTGTCTGAGACATCAAGATGAGACCCTAGTTGACAGCATGAAAAATACGGCATTTTTAAAAAATGCAAGAAAAATTAATTCCTCAGTAAATTACATTCTGTTCACTGGGAAAGGGTAAGTTTCCCCCCAATACTTTACTGTCTGAAAAAGACACAGCTCCTGGTATAAAGTGCAAATCAAAGCTTTTCTGAAACAACATTTCCCAGATTGATTCTATACACAAAACAAATTCTCAATGAAAATGGCTTAAGACAGCAAGCGAATGGACATAGTACAAACTAGCTTGGCAACCACCTGATCCCAATCAACTTGTCCAGATGAGATTTTGTGGGATGCTGTAGTGAAGACAGAGCGTTTTCTATCCGGTCTCTTTGGAGAGCATGTGATCTTGAAAAAAACCTTTGCAGTGTCATTGCTCAGCATGTGTCTTTGAGCAGGAGAGCTTTGATGGCATTGTTCTTCACTCCTTCCACAACAGTGGTCTCTGCAAGAATGAAGCTGAGGAGCTTTCAAGAAATCAAAAGAATGAAGTGCTCTTTATACCATGAGAGATAGCAATGCAGTACTTTCCTTCAGAGTCCCATGCACACCTTTGCAGAAAATTCACCTTTTTCCCAAAACAGCTATCATACCAAAGTCCACGAACTGAAGAGGAGATCATGAAACCAACCTCACTGAGAGCAGAGAGGAGGGAGATCTGGAGGGATTGCAGCAGCTGTGAGGAGTGTATGTTAGTCCTCACAGATGGAGTCTGTCTCTCAAAAGCTGCCAGCTAATTCCAGCATCCAAAGGAGGCTTATGAAGATGGTGAAGGGCCTGAGGAGAAGCAATATGAGAATTATCTGAGGTTACTTGGCTTTTTCAGGTGGAGGAGACTGCGTTCAGAGCTCACAACAGTTCTGCAGGTTCCTCACGAGGGGAAGAGGAGCAGCAGGCCCTGATCTCTGCTCTGTGTGACCAGGACAGGACCCAAGGGAACAGCTGGAGCTGTGGCGGGGAGGTTTAGCCTGGATATCAGGAAAAAGTTCTTCCCACAGAGGGTGGTGAGACACTGAACAGGTTCCCCAGGGAATGCTCACAGCCCCAAGACTGCCAGAGCTCCAGGAGCATTTGGACAATGCTCTCAGGGACGCACAGGGTGGGATGGTTGGGGTGTCTTTGCAGGGCCAGGAGCTGGATTGGATGATCCTTGTCTGTGCCTTCCAACACAGGATAGTCTACAATTCTGATTCTGTGAACTCCCTACAATACCCACCTCTGTGTATGCCAAAATACACCCCATGTTTTGATGCCTGCTATGCTGCTGAAGCTCTTCTCAGTACAAACCAGCACCGTGTGCCAGCACAAGTCCCAGTTCACAGTTCCCCACCAAGAGGATTTGGCAGTGTGCACATCCTGAAGTTTTAGGGCAAACACACCATTCCCATATTCTTTGCAGCACCCCTTTGGTTCCAGGCTGTGTGGAGTTTGTGGCAGGAGTACATCAGCTGTTTAGGGACCACAGTGGATGGCTGCATAAAGATAAACCACATAGAGCTTCCTTTGTCTCACATACACACCAGGCTTTTTAAAAAATCCACTAAAACATACTCACACATCATGAATTCAGGATTTCAGGAGTATTGGGGATTATTATGTTAATGTTCTTCACTCACTGACTTCCACAACATCTCAGGGAATAGATCTGGATCTCTCACTGAAACCTCTCTATGACCAGTAATTGATCTTTTCACTTTTTCCTAAGCACTTTGGTTGTTCCAGAAATATTTTTTAATTATGAATATACTTGAATTAACATTGTCTTTCTGCTCACTTCAATCACTTTTAAATCTGTCCCTGAATTCTCCTTGGAAATGCATATGCAGTGACAGGGTGACTGAAGGAAATAGCTGTGCTGGTCTGAACATCTGTGAGATGGGAGCAAAAAGAAAAAAAGGTTCAAGTTACCCCTCCTAAAAAAAGTGACAGATGTGAGTAAGAGGTACCACTCATGAGACACCTCTGTGGAGTAAACATTTTGGAATAATATTCTAGGCAACAACTACAGAGGCTCTAACAACAGATTGACCAGCCATTTATTACATTTCAAACAAAATGACTCAAAGGAAAATGTTCCAAACAGGCAGCACTGGGCATTTGACTCAGCCCAAGCAGTTTTAACTATTTCTTTGCCACACAGCACACACATGCCTCCTGTAACCCATGCCCTTCTACATAGGCACAGCACATCTGATTAGTTTTCCCACCAGCTTTCTAAAGCCTGTAGCCATCACAGAGTGCTGTTGTTTCCTCTCAGTGTGGGATGCCAGGCCAAAACTAATTATTTAGCTATTTTAAACTTTCTCTTATTTTGTTTCTTTTCTTTCTTTTCCCCCTTTCTTAAATAACATTAGCATTCTGGGCTAGCTGGAGGGCTAAAACCTGGTTTTAATTTAAATATAAATAAAACCAGAAGTGACTGTGTGATTGTACTAAAAATAAATTGGTTTCTGTTCTAAATGTTTCACTGATCTAAAAATTGGGGGAGGAGGGAAATGAGACAGGATGTCCAACTCTTTTTTAGTTTGAGGGTGTCTCAAATCTGTGGCATTCTGTCTCTAGAGAAGTGGATTGTTTCTGAGATACCATCACTTTATCTGGAGATGTATTTACCACAGTTTACCAGCACATCTATTCAGAATGTGGTTCAGAAATCATGAGGGGAAATCACACACTGTTAAGACAGAGCATTCTTGAGTGAGCCCCAGTTATGGCAAATTCAGCAGCAGAAAAAGAGGCTGTGGTGAGCGCAGTTACTGAAATTTTCCAAATAAATAAAGCAAACAAGTTGCTCAAGAACAAACCCGTACCTATACGATTTATAATAGCAGGAGTTGGGCCATGAGGGCAAGATGAACCCAATGAACCAGCAGTCACAGGCCACCCATGGGCTGCAGGGCTGCCCGCGGTGCCTTCGCTCCTTGTAACCAGTCCATGACAGCTGGGACAGACCTCATCTGCTCTGAGGTGTGTGTGGCTTCCAGCAGTGCTCAGCAACTTCTACTGGCTTGCAGGCTGCTGATGAGCTTCTATGTGGATTAGTATCAACAGGGAAAAATATAGGGATCCTATTTACAGCCTGCTGGCAGCAGATAGGTAAAAAAAAAAAAAAAAAATTCCTTCTCCAAAATCAATGTTTGCTTTACTGAGGGCCTCCTTAGGTGTACATTGGAAACAATTCTGTCTGTCTTCCACCACAGTTCAGTCACCCTACAGTTTGGTGTGCCAGCCAGTAGTAGTTAGCAGTCCAGAATCAACAGGTTTCTGCTGTTTAGCAGTACCAGACCATATTGGCCAAAAGCAAATGGAAAATATTAAATGTGACACAGCACCTGATGAATGGTGATAAAGAACAAAAAGTAAAGTAGGGACTGTGGGCACCTTGGCTCTTTTTTACCCTATTTGTGGCATGACACACTGGCCCACACCTCTGATGTGAAGAGTGTTTCAGCAGCAAGACTCTTCCCCTGCAGCATAAATCAGCCCCTCCTCCCATTCCTTCTCATCAGCCACTCTAAGCTCAAAGGATGTCACAGGACTGACTGTCTAGTGCCACCACTGTCACCCTCTGCCATCATTTCATCCCAGGCAAAGCCACTAAAAAAAAAAAAAATCAGTGTGAACTCTCAGTTAATGTCCTTTGATAGTAGGAGCTTTATCCCTGCTCTTCAAAACCATGGCTGGCCATCCAATGCACAGAGAATAAGGGAAAAGTGCAGTCTCTGAAGACAAGCCGAAAGCAGGACGTGTACTTTGGCCTCTTTCTGATTATCCTGTCTACATGTAGCTCTCTATGCCTGCACCTCTGCACATGAATTTTTCAATGTGAGGGGCTCCCACGTCCAGAAACTGTGTGTTACTAACTCTTGGCATTCTGATTTAAAGTTAAAATAATTTCTTTTCTCTTTACCACTTTAAGTCAAGTTATGGGATTCAAGTGCTACATACTCCATGTCCATTTTGACCTCATTCTTTGGATTCTAGGTGCTAATGGAGAGGTACTATTAAGACCCTTGCTAAGGGATATCTGTTTTTCCTCAGCAAGTCATTGGCGTGACCTTTCAGAACCTCAAACTCTATCGTGTTAGATTTGCTGCCTGTTTTTCCAAGTGGCAGGTGCTCCTCAGACACTGCATTCTGTGACAAAGGGTTTTGTGCAGGCATGGAGATCTCTGTGCTTGCTAACACAGCCCTACTCCAGCAAAGCACCATGAGAACCAAACAGCCTGTTGTAACCAGCCAGATGTATGCATGGAATGAAACAGGTGGTGGATTTCTGTAGCTGGTCATGAAGCCAAGCAGCCCCAGCCAGTGAAGGCAAGGATGGACTTTGATCGACGTGATATTATTAGAGGCAGAAGGAAAACCAGTTACTTGCTACCTAAAAGCTGTTTTCCAGAATAAGGTCCCCTGCTGCATGGCCTTGTCTAGGGCCAGTGGATAAAAGTGCCATCCCAGAGACTGAGTGAAGCCAAAGGGACTCTGCATGGCTGTGCACAACTCTGCATGACTCTGCATGACTCCACACAACTCTGCCCTCAGGTAGAGCTGATTGCAAGATCAGGCCGCAAGCATGGCGGAGTTTTTGTGCCACTGGACTCTTGGTGTGGGAGGCTGGAACTCCAGTCCCTTGAGCAAGGAGCAACCCACGCAGTGCAAGATGACTACAGGAGGAGAGTGTTTGGAAAAACTCCTCCCTTTCAGTGTGCCACCAAAGAAGCAAAACTGCACGCCACTGGACAGAGATGCTGCGTTGCTAAAATACTTATTTCATGTCCAGATAACTGGTGGCACTGCACACACCTTCCCCTTGGTGTTCTGCTAACAAACAACACACTCCTCTGGGCTTGACCTTCTCCAGGCTGGCCAGTTCTGCCAGGGCTTCGTTTATGTGCCTGGCACATACTTCAATGAGCCACGCTGGAGCAGTCAGCTAAAACAGGCCTTTTTCTCCTTAAAAAGAGAAGAAAGGGTTTGTTGCAAATCATCCCAGTACTATCAGAACCCCTTTTCCTACCCACCACCAGGTCTTACTAAAAGGAATGTGTGTGGTTATTATACTGATTCCATGTTGTCAAAATTAGATCCTGAAAAGAGTGTGAAATGTGCTTTTCCACATAATTTACGGTTTCCCTGTGATTCATGAAGCTTCTTTTCACATAAATAATTGGTCACTTCTTGTTTATGTATCACCATGGTACACAGCTCGTAGCAGGCCAAAAAAATAGGCGCAAAGCTGACATTTAATCATTAGAGCCACACAGAACCTTCCCCCCACCCTCACTCCCAACTCCTTGCTTTTAATGTCCTCCCATAAAAAGAAGGCACAGATTTTTTTTATGGAGGAAATAGTTCCTAAAAAAAAAAAATCCCAAAAGTTTTACCTTCCTTAGCACTCATTAGCAAATTTTTTTGTTCCATGCTTATTTTGTGTTTCACATTTTCCAGTGTAAGGAAAACAACCGAAGAGTCCCTTACAAACAAAGTGAGAAGGTGGCGAAGGAGGAATGTTCTGAGTGCATGGCTGCTGGGAATGGCAGCTTTCCAAGCACAAATTTGTTTATTTCTCAGGGGAGATACAGTTAGGACATAATTTACCAATGGTCTTCTGAATTAGAAAGCACCTCAGCATGTTCTCAGAATAGCATTTCAGCTTCTAGACACTCTAACGACACTTAGTTTTTACAGTGCAGTAAACTGAGGTAAAATTTGATTTATTTACAGTGACTACTCAGTGAGTCACTGCTCAAGCAACTCTGCAGTCAAGCTTTGATTTACGAAACTCCTCCACTCCTCCTCTGCCTTCAACTACAGCTTCTTAAACAAGGCTGCATGATTAGCTCAATGTGACAACATCTGTGATGGGTAAGTGTGGATCTCCATGTGTGTGTGGATATTGGTGCTTTCTGCCTGGAAAGTTGAGGACCACCTTGTGCAGTATTTTGACAGTATCTAAAAAAAAAAAATCAGAGAGACAAGTATATTTGTCTTGACAGCATAATACCATTGCAAGCCAAAAACACATCAGAAAACAGAAGTCAGCGAGGACACTTACCAGCATAGGAAAAAAACCCATATTGGCTTAAGACTGGCTATCAATCCAGCCCAGTAGGTTGTGTGATTCTACAGAATGAATGAAAAAGAACTGAATGCAAAAGAAAAGAGAGTATTTGCTGAGAATACATGAGGACATTAATCTCCTTTTTACCACAAATCCAAAGCAACATCAGGTTGGAGAAGGCTGGAGAAAAAAAAGAAAAAGCTAAGTGGTTTTTACCTCATATAGACATGAGACAAAACCAAAGCCTCAAGATCTGATCTTGTTAAAAACCAGATGGGTGAGCTGTGATATTTTTGTTTTCCTTTTTTTTTGGCAGCCAGGTAGAAACAAGGGGAGTGAAACTTTCATGAGTGTTGGGGGTTAGGTCATGGGAGGAGAGAAGAGGACAAAGGGCAGAGCAAAACAGCTGTTTGGAGTTGACTTTTCTGATTCAAATACACCTTAGCAGCACTAAGTGGAAAACAGACCCATAAGTGGAAAGAATTTCTGGATCCAGATCAAGACAGCAGGAATATCTTTATGCTGGTCCATAATCTCCTGAGAAGGCCTTTGAGAATTTGATACTGTCATTCCCAAACTAGAATCTTAAAACTGATTTGGACCAGAACTATAATTGGTTTGAAAATATTCTTACTTCTTCTTGTGGAAAAAAAAAAGGAATAAAAATGGAAAATAATTCAGCCAAATCCAAAGTGCATGGACTCATTACAAGCTCAGGAAATCAACTCTGTTTAAATCCTTTTCAGCACCACTCTCCAAGTTTATTAATGTATATGTGGAAGCAAACATTACACAGAAGTTCATCCTGGTCTCCTGCCTCCCTGTCCCCACCCCAACCCAAGTTCTGCATCTCAATGGTCACTATTTGTTTCTTCTTTCTGATTAGCCTTGTCAAGCCCTTCTCTCACTGACCACCATTTTCATTCTTTTTGGTATTGCTCACTCCAAGGTTTCTCTGATCTTCATTATCTCACCCTTGCACTCTTGTGTTCAGCCCACTCGCAGCTTTGCTGATTTCTCTGGTGCCAGCTCCCAGTGCTGCACGCTCCTTTCTTATGAGCAGCTTTGCTGTTCCCTTATTTTGTCTTCTCTTATCCAGTCTTCTGACCTTCAGGACAGAATATCTCAGTGTTGGCTGAGTTCACCCAACTTTCTGTTTGCTGTTCTGTCGAGCTGCCGGGACCCTCATCAGGAAATGTGTGCTGAGGAAGGAAAGACTTTGGAAGAAGGAGAGTCTTTCCTCTGGCACTGCATGCCAGCCTCTTCCTCTAGACTATGCCCTTTCTCCCGCCTTCTCCTGTTCTTATTCTCCCAACTTCCGATGTCAACAGAACAACGGTGTGAGATGAGGAAAGAGCTGTGGGAGGCTTGCATTAATTTTCCAGCCCTGTTGACACCACTGGAGTGGGGATCCACTTAAAGGAGCTGTCACTGAGGCTCCACTGTCAGCACGTGTCTGGTGGGTTGTCTTTGGCTGGCTCTAAAGGCCCACTCAGCTGCTTGCTCACTGTCCTTCCTCAACAGAACAGATGGAGATAAACAAGAAGAAAAAGCTCATGGGTTGAGGTACAGGGAACTCATTTTAATGTCAACAAATCAGGTTCATTTTGGGGAAAATGAATTTAATTTGATGCCAATTAAAATTGAATTGGATGAAGAGAAACAAATTAAAAATTAAAAAAGCTTCTCTTTCTGGCCCATTTTTTATCCCCAGGCTCAAATTTCTCTGTGAGGATACACAGGTTGTGTCTGGCACAAGGCAGCCTCTGCAGTTCCCCTTCACCAAAACCTTGACATCAACACCCAGTACAGTATGTATTTTATTATTTTATAATTATAAAGCTCCAGGTTCCAGCATCTGTAAGGTCACCTTTTGGTCTGAATCAGCTTTAACTTCTCCAGCTGGATTCACTGATCTATTCCTCTGCATGTCGCTGAAAAGATTGAGGAGAATTTCTAGAACTGCAAATTAGTAAGACATTTTATATTTGTTTCTTTTCAAAGACTAGCAGCATGTTTCTTATTTTGGTTATAAATGTGTACCCTTGTTATTTTAATTTAATGCTTAGTGCAGTTTTCGCCTGTGCCATTTTTTGGCCTTGGACTATCTTTATGTTTAGGCAAATTTTTCTTGGATGCTCTTAATTTCTCTTTAGTGTTTGATACTACTTTCTTTAGGGAAATAAACAGTTTAAACTAGCCCTGAAAGTTGATAGCACCTGTATGTTGATAACTCAAAATCACTTTTTGCAATAATTGCTTTTTTTCCCCTGCTTGACAGGTAACTGTCAGATACTGAATTCACTCTGAAATGAGCAAACTTCATACATGAGTAGAATCCACATGGCTCAGAATTATCACAGCAATCCATGGTCTGATTTGGAAGTGGTGAAAACACCTTTCCCAGGGAACACTAAAACCCTGATTATTCTGAGCAAGTTTACCTAGTTGTTTTTAAATTTTCCTCTAAGCTAATGATGATGAGCCATTTGCTTCACCTTCCTTTTGCTTCCTGCAGTGCTGCTCTCCTTGGGAAATGCATAGCAGCAGACTTGCTTCAAAGAACAATAAGAATGACTTTCCAGCATGGCCATTTATTTGTGTTTTCCATTATCTTACATGTCAAATATTGTAGCATTGGAAAAAAGAATATTAATATTTCACATTATTAACTCGGTCTTAGTCCAGTATTAAATCATTATTTACTTACAGTACTAAATTAAGTCTTCTAACACTGCCGATGGATCATTATTCTTCCACAATTTTTTCCTTTTTTCCGTTGAAAGACACAAGCTGCCTTTTGGTATTGATTTGTACAATGAGAACCAGTACTTTTCTACTACTTTTCCAGTCAATTCAGGGTGTGAATTGCATTCTCTGTGTGTTCTAATGGGTCAAAGTTCATTGCATTGTCTTTGCCTTAATGAACTTTACAAAGACACAATAAGCTTTGAAAATTTCTGTCTCTGTCTGCTGACAACCTGTGATTAGACACTTTTATTTATGCTCTTTGTTTTTAACCTTAGTTTAGATATCCATAGGGTAACCAACAGGGAAAAGCATTGCTACTTTTCCTCAGCAGTACCAAGCTTTTCTTCTATTCATTGGCAATCATATTTGAAACACAATTGCTGAGATTTAAGTCATAGATCCTGCAAATATATGTTTTGACCATACTATCTCTGCACATTTTATCTTGTTTTATTGTGTACTGGGATGAGGTAAGACTTGGAATTTCTAATGTGAAGAAACCTTCCCGTAAACAGGACCATCGACAGAAATCTGACACATGGCACATGTCAGTTCCCATGTTTTTGCCTTATCTGCATCCAAGCTGCCTAGCATCAGCTTTGTATGGAATGACCCAAATAATGTGGGAGCAATTAATTCGGGGTCTGCATGATTTTATTCACATTTGTGTCTGACCGTCAACAGGTACTGCTGAGGACTCCACACTCGAAACACGGAGGCTACTGCTTTGGGAGCTGTAGGGGAAGCAGTTGGAAAATTTTTTACACAAAGTTGAGTCCCTCTGTTTTCTAGTGTATCCTACAGCAGTGACATTTGTGACAATTTCTTCTGTATAATCTTAGTAAATAAATGTCTGATGAGAGTTTTGAGGTTGTGTGATGTAGGACAACTTGACAGAGTGGCACAATGCTTATGTTGTCTCATTAGTAACAGAACACTGTAGGATCCCAAATGGGAAAGCCACTGTGCAAATTAGCCCCAAGCCCTCATCCTGTAGTTATGACCACATAACTAAAGTTAACAGCAGGACAGGAGAAGCGGGACAGAAGTCTTACACCTTCCTTCAGGAGAGCCACATTCCAGCCAAGGCTACTCCCCTAGTGATTTTATCACAGAATTTTTAATATTTGATGTTTTCTTTAATACCATACCTCTTGCGATCCTGGACATCTCAGATCCCATAAAGTAGAAAAAAGACTTTCCAGCACTTGCATTTCCAGTGGAAAGCTTGAATGTTAAGGAGTTTAAAACCACAAAGCACAATAAAAAACATGATTGTTTATTATTTAAATGACTAAAGCCACTCTGTGACTTTCAAAAAGATACATGAAGATCTTGGCATATTTGGTGATAATGTTTGACTAGACTTTCTAGCATTGTCAAACATGTATATATTGGGGCACTAGTTTACGGCCATTTAATGAGAGGAAAACACAAGGGTAGAAAGTGGGCAATTCCTCACATCTGTCAAAAGAACTCCACTAGTACACCACATTGCTACCAAATCTGAACCTAAAGTTGAATGATATGTGATACCACTTCTGCAAAAACCCCAAATTCCTAAATTGAGGAGGAAGTATTCTGTCCCATCAGTGAATTTTAAGCATTAAGGACAAAGGACTCGTGTTTGAAGATGTGCAGTAAGATCCACACCAGATCTGTCACTAGAAGATTGACAAAGTTTTGCAGTACTGACAACCTCCTTCTTCATATCAGAAAGACACATCAGAAATTTTCACTAATAAAAAAACCCAAAAAATTCAAGATCTTTCCAAGTTTTTTTTTCAGTATAGTGTCTGAAGTGAGTTTAACACGATACACAAGAGGCAGCTACAGAAAATTCAACATTAATAGGCCAAGACAGTAGCACAGCATCTGAGGAAGCACTGCTGAGTACCAGATGTATCCTCACTGTGCAAGTGTGCTAAAACACTTCCCTCAAAGACTCAGAACATCATAATCTATGTAAAGTGGGGGAGTTCCCCCTGCAAATTTGGAGTACAATGACAGATTTGGCTGGAGAAGTTGACAGGATTGTGTCTTTGGAGATGGAAGCACCATGTTTCCAGCTGGACTCTAGGCTGTAATACTTTTCAGTGGTTTCCTTCATCAGAGAGTCCTTTCTGACAGTTGTACAGCTGACTTTCGCTCAAAGCTCAATTGCGAAGAAGGCTAGAAACAATGAGCAAAATCCTGGCCTATCAATTTAACAGCAGGAGTAAAATCCACTAGCAAACTTTGACTTGCAAAGTCAGCAAACACATCTGTTCTGGTTGATTTCTGGATGCTTTCATAACAGTATGTATTCTTTTCAGAGCACTGTGAGAAACATGACCGACCAACAGGCTTTCTTGATTAATAAAACCAAACCAGTTGGCAATCCAGTTTTGCCTTCTTTAAAGGAAAAATGTGTTCATTTCATGGAACTCAACAACAGAAAGTCTACGAAGTGTGGGATCAACTCTTGCTATAATGTAGTAAAACTTTTTAAAAGTTGTTAGCTGACATTTCTAAGCTTTGTCCTGGAGATGGTCGTGATTAAATTTTGCATAATACCAAGGGTATACAAGGGATATAAAAGACTTTAATCCACGTAGCAGTTTAACCGAGAGGAAAAATTCGATCAAAACATGTAATTGCTACAGACAACAGAGTTATATGATCCCTCTGTGAAAACCAGCACAAACTTCTGGATGCTTATGCTTCAAAATAAATATCAACCTTGGGTCCCAACATACAATCAATCAATCAATCAATCACCCATTTGAATATTTCTTAAATATTGCGAAGAATGACTGTGTAATCCCTGCCTTCAACTCACCTGTTCTTTGAAAAATTTGTTGAAAATGTGCACACACGCTCTGACTATGACATTTATATTACATATTCAGATAGCCAAATGGAGGGCAACATGATGCTCACCCTGCTTGTGATAGCCTGTATTCTTTTGAGTAGTCTTGTCATTCCTGTGCAACCATCAGTCCTGTGCAGACCTTCTGCACTTGCTGTCTGGAGCTTACAAGAATTTTTCTTCCAATCTCTGCAAATGAAAAATTATTTAATCCGAGAAGCAAACACATCTCTGATTCCCAAGATGATAATTAGATGACACATTATTTTATGACACAACATCTGGATCCTCTTCCATTTTATTTGGCAGACACACAAAGACCTCTCTACTGTGTATATAACTTTGTTTTTAATACTAGTGTGGCAATCAAGCAAGAATATGTTCATCATCCTGATTCAGAGGTATCCCCAGCAAGCTCCAGAGAAGCTCCTAAAACATTCTGCTCAGGATGCTCAGGAAACATTGACATTTGCCAGACTAATGTATTTGGGTGTCGACCTTGCAACGCTTCCAAGTTTTAAAAAGCATAAAATTCAATTTTTAAATTTGATTTAATTTAAATTATTTTATTTTGGGGTTTTGGATGTAATTTTGAAGTACAAATTCTCATGTCATATTATTTTCTGAGATGAGACCTTCTTAGCAGCAGTGGAGTGATAATGAGACACAAATTCTTCCCTCACCAACATCTCCAGCCAACAGCTCATCCCCCTTCTCCAGGACAACACCAACAGAAAAAGTGCTGACACTTTCTTCAAGGAACTGATCACAAAATCTGCTCTTGATTTCTTGGTATATTTCTAGAACCATACAAATACAGAACTGTGTGCATTATATTCATTGTGGTCACAATTGCAAGAAACGTGGAAGACATTTTGGGCTGCAAATAACCACCAGCAGAATTCCTGCTGCCTTCCTGGGAGTCAGTGCTTCCCAGTCATGCTCTAAATATGTAATCTATTATCATAATAAAAGACTGGGATGTTCAAGTAATGGAATATTTAAAATTATTGCCACAAAAATAGAGACTGACCATGTATCACCATGACCAGCCATCTTCTGGAAAATTTATGCAGCAACATTGATGTGAACGCTTAACCAGTGCCCTAATTTGGTAGTAGTACAAGAACTGGAACATCCTTCAAAGTTCATTCAGCAAAACCAGTTCTGTTTCTCCCTGGGTTAAAGAGCCTCCTACAGCATTACGTAGAGAGGGTCAGTTAGGACAAGTTTCTTTTTAAATGCAGAGGCATTCGATGACCATCAATGCACCATCATTGCTGAAAAAAGAATGCCATTCACTTTGGCTTTTGAGAGAAGACAAAATATATTAACTTGAAGAAAGAGAACAAATGCCAATGATACGACTTCTTCTTATAGCATTCTATACCTATTACTATAGATTCATAATCAAATCTGAAAAAAAGAATAAATTTGTAGCATTTTGTTGGGAATCATATTTTTAGGATATGTGTATTAATAAACATCTCCTTGTTTTACTAGTGTTCACTGCTACACTGTTTAAAATTGTCATCGAAAAAAAAGGATAGTTTGAGTGTTTATTCAGTAATAGTTTGTGAATTGTGTTATTCATTCTGAACAATGGAAAGCATCTAAAAAATGCTGGTTGTGTAAGTCTGAAATGTGAGGAATTACAGGCAATATAAGCAAATGTGAATCTCTGATGCATATTAAAATGGTTATAATTACACAGCATTTAAACACGGATAAAATATCAATACCACATCTATAACATAAAAATGTTGTTGCTATTATTGCTACTATCATAGGATAATAACTATAATTATTATCACAAGCATGATGTACCACTGAACATATTTCAGAGAGCAACCTGAGCAACTCAGCAAACACAAAACTTGATAGTGCAACTTGGGTGGTTTTTTGGTGATGTTCTGCTGTTTAAATATGACTCTAATTCAGCAGCAGGAGTATTAATTTTATATGGGCTTTAAAATTGATAAACAATGAAAACATAGGTTGCAGATGAATCTTCTTGAAGCCTCAGAAGAACAATATGCTTGGACTGAGCACAGAAAAGAAAACATTTTTTTTGGTCAGCTCCCACAAGAACATTAAATGGAATGGAAGGCATGAATTGTACCTATGTAAAAAGCATTTTCCAGTGTTTCTTTGGCACATTTATGGACCATTGATGAAAAAAGAATTCCACAGATGCAAAAAATCTTTCTATACAGTATTCAGGATGTCCATGTAAAAAAAACTTAAGACAATCTCATCCACACATTACGTCCCTCCTGCAATGGAGTTCACAGTACCTAAACTAAGTCAATTTGATAACTGCAATGACATTGTATGTGATCTGAATGTGAACATAAATTATAGGAGTCCCCCTGAAAAACAATTTATATTGGTGGATAAGTCTCTCCAGGAAACAAGACAAAATCTTATCACATGCTCCCTTCATCCAAGGGGTAGGAAAAAAATTTGTAAGATCAAACGTGGGCACCGGAAATAGAGGAAGAGCAGGGTCTTGAGTGTTGTAAGGGAGTTTTGGTGTGAAAAGGAATTAGGCTCTCTAAGGTCATGTCTGCATGGATGATTTCAGACAGTTGGGAATTACCCTTGCCATTTACTGAGCTGGCAGGACACAACACACTTCTGATCAGAAGCCAATGTAAAGATGCACAAAAGATTCAAAATACTAAAGTGATCTCAGCCTCTGGAATGAGTACTGCTTCTTTGTTCTGCCACCTAATGATGGAAGTGAAGGAATTCAATGGTTCAAGGAATTAAAGTGTAATTTGTCAATGAGATCCTTACAGGAAGGTAAAATTTCAAATATTCCCGGGCCTTAAGTATTGACAGTATACAAAAAACATGTTGCCCATTGTTCCCCTTCGTGCATGACTTGCACACACATGGTCTCAGAGCCAATCTAGAATCCTGTAGTGGAAGCAGATAAGGAGCCAACAGAAACCTATAGAAATATAACACAAATGTGTTGGACAGTATGATGCCACAATATTCAGTATTAACTCTGTGTAAACTATTGGCTGCAAATCACACAAATCACAAGGTCTAGAACTACTCAGTTGTGTGTTAAAATTGAGTGGGCCTGACTAACACCAAGGAAAGATAGCATTCAAAACACTGGATCTACTGTTGTCTTGCTTTTAAGTCACTTGTAATACATACTGTCTAACCCATGTCTTTATATAACACGATTTATGGTTTATTTCTAATATGAAGTATATGACCATATAGATAAAATTATTATTATATGAGCTTTGTTGATGTTCTAGCTCTTGCATTTTGATTCTGAGGATTAGTTCCAGGGTTTCTTGTTCCTCCCAGTACAGTCTTGACAAAATTTAACACTACCAGCCAGGCCTCAGAGGCAGATAAAGTTTATCCTGCAGACATACAACATGCTATTTTCTCTTTTATGTCATTCTCCAGTCTATATGTAAGAATAAAAAAAGAATTTTAAAAAAAAAGTGATGTCAACTTCTAGGAGACAGACTGAATTTTGCAAACTTTTCCATGGCTTTAAACTGAGAGTGTGCTCAGATTGGATATTAGGAAATAATTCCTTTCTGTGAGAGTGGTGAGGCCCTGGCACAGGTTGCCCAGAGAAGCTGTGGCTGCCCCATCCCTGGAAGTGTCCAAGGCCAGGCTGGATGGGGCTTGGAGCAACCTAGGATGGTGGAAGGTGTCCATGCCCAGGGCAGGGGCTTGGAACTGGATGGTCTTTAAGGCCTCTTCCAATCCAGGCCATTCTGTGATTCTATGATTCCCTTCTCCCAGATTTCCACAAATTGCATTCTTCTATGGTTAGACAGAAATAATGAAAAATATTGCTAAGCTTTAAAGCTTTGGATGCAGTATGGAGAAGGTGGAAGTTATTGTATGCTGCAAAGCTCACCTACTGAGTAGGTCTGGTTTTGCTGTGTAAGTAAATTTCCTCTCAGAGACTCGGAGTTTCGAATGTAACCCCAGCTCCCAATCTGGTCTTGCACATCTGTGGTACAGTCTGTAATTTTGCCTTGCAGGGTAGAGAGGAAGATAAAAAGACTAAAACTGTCAGAGGTAAGGAAAAAATACTTACAGTTCTGTGTGACCATCACAATATTCAAGAGCTGAAATTAAATAACACATGATCTAATGGGAAAGATACATCACAGTTGCCAGTGAAATCTAACTGACTCCAACCATAACCTTCTTCAAAAAGTGCTTTTACACAGGGTTGCAAGTCAGAATACAAATCTCTTTATTAGGAAAAGGCTGATAGACAGGCTCTGGCTTTGAAGGGGGACACTTGGACATCTTTAGTAAAAAAGGAATATTGTTTCATGTACAGGCCTAGAACAAAACCAAGAAGTTCATTTAGGAATCTGCTCATACCACATTTCCACAATTAAACACACATTGGGAGAAAGCACCAGGCAATCAATTTCCTTCTACAGTACCTTGACATTCAAAAAAACTCCATGGGACATCTGTATCATCTTTGGTCCAGTTACAGAGACAAAAATTTCACTGGTTTGAGAACAGAAAATGAGTAGGCAACTTGCTAACACTAAAAGATTTTCTTGTCAGCCAGAAAAAATGGAAACTGATTAGTCAATCAAGTATCAGCAGAAGAATGGATTTTAATCCATTTGCAGGTGTCCCGGGTTGGCTATATGATGTGCGTATCCCCAATTGTCTGTTCTGTTTATGCTGGATAATAAGTTTTTCATCTTTAAGATTGGTTCTGAGAGCGAAGAGGGGAGAGAAGAAGCGCAGAGTTTGTTATCAGAAACTGCACTTGCTCCCCTGCATCCTGCTCCTGGACTGTGTTGTCTGCGGACAGACAGACAGCAGGACAGAGCTCTCCTTTGCTTTTAGTTAGTTTTTGCTAGCTGAGGCAGAGGAGTTCCCTGGACTGTGGGTTTTCTTTTCTCTGGACCTATTTAACCCTGCTCTGGCCTGCACACCCCGAAGAGCACCAGCCGCTCGCGCCTGTGGCCGCCGGGCCGGGCCTGGGCCGTGGCATTTCCAGCGCCGGAGGGACTGAGAGAGACTGAGTGAGCTGAGCTGCAGCCCACAAAGGGGACGTTTCTGAGTTTGTCATCTCTTTTGGAGCAGCAAGAGGTTTTACTGTTTAATGTTGTCAATTTTTTTTTGTTTTGTTTTGTGCTAGTGAATGCTTTGCATGTTAAATAAATAGTTTTTTCCACTTTTCTCCAAAGAAATCTTTTTCCCGAACCAGTTGGGGAGAGACCACTTGATTTTCTTTTTTCTAGATGAAACCCCTTTAAAGGATTTCCTCCCAAAATTGCCCTAAACGGGACGCAGGGTAAGGTCATCATCTAGTAAAACCTGCACTGTTTACTTCTTCAGTGAACATTTGTGTATACAAAAGACAAAACCTTTGGGTTTGATTACAAAAATGAAGCATGAGAAAAGATTTAAATAGAAACCTTAACTTTCTGCAATACATATTTCATACTGCCAATACATATGTAACCATTTGGTGTTCCTTATTACTATAAGAAAGCAATTTATGAAAAGTGCTGATGAAAAAAAATCAGCTTAACAAAAAAAACACCCAAAACACCTCTGAATAACAAGAATCACACTTAAAAAATGTTCATAAGCTCACCATAAGAGAGATCATTCTTAGTTTATTTACATACCTAAGCATGAACACTTATTTTCCCTTATTTCATTCAGAGCTCTTTTACAACTAAGGCCCCAGTTCTACAATCAATAGAGTGTAGGCACAGAAATTCCACTCCATCTGCTGTTAGCAAGACTAGAAAGACCTATGAGTGATCCAAAGTCCAACAATGTCAGTGGGGAGTTTTTCTGCTTCCTTTGATGCACTCAGAAAGGGCTTGTGAGGTCAGCAAGCTGCACTCCTTATTCTGTCAGAAATTCCACTGAGGCAGTGCAGTATCAGTCTCCACATAATTACATACATCTTCTTCCTGAAACTACATACATCTAATTCCTGAAATTAATGTGAGGTCAGTCACATTAATTGTGATTTCATGAGAAAATGACTTTTGGAATTGAACCAGCTCTGTAAAACATAAATTAAATACATACTATACATTGGTCATGGCAATGTTTTCCACTACCCTAAACAGATGCACAGCTTAGTTTTTAAATTTTTCTGATCTAGAGCTGGATTTGTCTATAAATGACTTAAGAAATGGCTGATACCACTCTTATGCTTCATTACTGATTTTTCTGTTCTACATCAAAAGCAGTAAGAAATAATAAGCTACTCAGGTTGACCTGAGGCAATAGACTTGGGCAGATACTTTGGAAATAGAGATGGATTTGTAGCTACAATTGAGAAAATGTTTGTCTCCATTTTTTAAAATACCAAAAATAACAGTGAATCGCACTAACACATGGTGCCAAATTTAAAACAGACATAACAGGGAAATGTTTTCATCATTGCTGCAGTTATCTAGAACTTCAACCATGGGCTACTAGAAAATATAATGAAAGCAAAATCCTAAATAAAACAAATCCTAAATAAAACAATTTTTTTTCCAAGGATTTTTTCCTTCTCATATTTGCTATCTGATAATAGTAGTAAAATAAATAAATAAAGAACATCATCCACAAACATTTCTATCAAGCATTTCAGATCAATCTTGACTCAATGATACAATCCAAAAAGATTGGAATATATTCATCATTTGCTAGATGGAGATTTGCAGCTTCACAAATCACACTGAGAATGTCAGTCTCTGTTTTCCTCTGGGGTTGGTTCTTCCTTCAATAAAACATTTAACTGTTTTTGTGCACATGAAAGGAAAAGTTCCAAACTATGCAGATTTCTCTGACGGACAACTTCATCAAGCTGTTGAAATAAAAGGAAAAAAAGAGATCAATGAACTTTAAGAATACCTGAAAACAAATGCCAGGGTTTGTCAGCAAACATTCAATAATATTCAACAACAAAAATTCAACAACGAAGGAGCCTAAGTAATTTCAATGTGTATAATTTAATAACAACTCTTCAATGTAGTATTTTAGTTTCTCCAAAATAAAATGTACACAAGGCTAAAAGTAACTTTAAAGCTATCAAATTCTACACAATCTATTTGAGAATGCTAAACAGACTAATTTCCATGCTAGGTAAATCCCTACAGAAATTACAGCTGTTGCTTTTATAAAAAACACTGCTTCAGGTCTAAAGTGATCACTACATATGACTGCATATTCAAAATTTCAAAGCCTACTAGTAATTTAAATGGCAGCATGTTTAAGTAGTTCCCAGAGGAAAAAGTCAACATATTTGCTATTTACTTTGCTTGTTCCTACATTTTATCCCCGAATGCCAAACAATGTGAACTATGTATATATATATATATAAAAATATCCTTGCAGTATAGACAATCTTCCCCACCAAAAAAGATAAGAACACCATAGCAAGATTTGGCAGCTTACATCATATAAATGACAAAAATATGGTTTACTGAAAAGCATTTGGATATTTTTAACATTAATTAATAAATAACATGCACTGCAAAATTCCTTCCATTTGAATGTTGAAGTTCAGAAGTCAAACAAATATTATCACAACTAAAAGATGTTTTCAATCGGACTATCCTTTAATCAGCCCAAATTCAACTAAATATCCATATAACAATGACACAGGGTGAGATTGAAAAGTAGTGGTACAAGGCTAATATGGCATAAAAGTTATGCCACTCAAGGGAAAGGAAGTAAATGGAATTTTGAAGAAGTCAGCACTTCTGTCAGGTTATTGTGCACAAGTTCATATGCAATGGAAAATTGAAAGTTTTTTAAAAAAATGTATCCTGACTCATATATCTCAGACTCACAGCTTTAATTACAGCTTTCAACAAAAACTGATCTGTTTATCAATCAGCAGTCCACTTAATTGCTCTAACAGTCACTGGAACGCCCATTTTGTTTTACAACAGATAGCCTTTTTAAAAAAGTATCAACACAGAATGCAAGGCAAGGACAGTGACAGCTTCCCACTTCACTTTGAAAATGCACTCAGGATAAAGTTGCAGTGCTGTGATTTAATACACAAAGGGAAACATTTTTATGACCCAGTGCTTTTCTGCTACGTAAGTTCCTCTAATTTATGCAAAACTGAGTAGTTAGAATATTTTGGCAATTTGTTTCAACGGAGATAAATGTATCAAATCTAGTCACCAGCAGAACATACACATATTTTCTAAACACCACATAATCATAAAACTCTCCTTCAGTAATAGAAGCATAGAATCACAGGATGGTTTGGGTTGGAAGGGACTTTAAAGATCACCCAGTTCCAACCCCCTGCCATGGGCAGGGGCACCTTCCACTGGACCAGGTTGCTCAGAGCCCTACCCCATCCAGTCTGCCTGTGTTTCTACTTCTGCAAATTTTCAGCTGTTCAAAATTTTGCATCTCTCTGCAAAAGCAGGCATTAGGGCTCCATACATAGCCTGATGAGAACCTAGCCCACTGCTTTACAACAGATTTTAGAGCAGATCTAGTTCAAGTAAATGTCAGAAAAGTCTGTTCTTGATATATTCAAGTAACAGCTGCTACTGACAAGAAAATGGAAGAAGCAGCAAACTTATCTCTAAAGAAGCTGTATCTGGATGAGTGTGGAGCAAAGGAACAAAAATCCCCCATTCTGTTGTGGTGCGTTTTCTCTGATTCAAAAAGTATCTTGCCTCCTTCATATCTTCTGGACCAAAACATTTTGCCTGGAGAAGCTTGCAGATTTTTTTTGTGCTTGTGATCCATATTTCTTTGGGGAATGAATGTAGCTATATCACAGTTCACATAGTATCATCTGTTGCACATTAAGAAAGAACATGAGATATCTCTTTCTCTAATTAATATAATTGTCACATTATGTCATCAGATTCTCTTGCTTCTGGTAGGTATGTCAACTGGAGAAGCTCAGCATGAAACTGGATTTTAGTGGTTTCCTTTTATTGCATATTATATCATTATACTCCTAGACAATTCTTCATTGAGCTTTGACCACGAGCTTTGGCTAAACACTCTGTTTTCTTTTCCTGCAGCCTTTCCTTGCAAATTCTGCTTTAGAGACCAGAGTAGCTCACCAGATGTGTGTTCTGCTGTTGACTTTCTTTACGAAGGCTGCAATCTCAAATTGTATAGGATTAAATTTATTTCACCAAGTACTAAAGTAAATGTTTAATGTGTGTAGTGATTGGCTGCAGCATGAACAAACCAGAATTTCTTCAGACTTGAGCAAGATTTTAAAAGTCTCAAATGAATTAAGTACACATTTGAGGAGCCTTTGTTGAACTCAAGTGGTTGGTTGGTAGTCTCTATTTGTGCATAAGAAAAGTTTATTGCTTGTTAAACGTTTATGTAAATGAAATAACGTAAAACTTGAGAATTCAGTTCCCCCTTGTTTGCTCAGTTTATGAGCAGTTATGCACTGCCTCGAGCAGGACATTCTAAAAATCTTCAATGCTACAGTAAATGACAAAACAATCCAGAAAGACTTGGGATCTTCGCATAATACAAAAAGAGAAGCAATTATGCTGTGTTTGAAAATGATACATTTGAATGTACTCAGAAGGAAAACATGCTTGTTAATGGGAAAAATGGCTTTGCTGGGAAATAGAAACAAATGAAGCTTTGTTACACAATATATTGTTTAATGAACTGTTAGCAATGGACAAAGCCTTCTTGAAGAGTGCCTCCACATTGCTGTGCTCCTGCTTGCATAGTATACCACAAAACGGGAAAATGTATAAGATATTTTGAATCTCTCTTTTCTAAACAGTCTTCTCTCTATATTTTTAGGTCCTGTTCACTTCATGGAATGACCTCATTATTTAAATAAACATAAATGGACATCTGGCAAATTCAAAACTGAATGTGACTCACATGCAAATGTAATCAGTATGAATAACATATTTGGGCATTCACACAACCAAACCAACCCAACTGTTCTGATTCTATAGATGCTGAAAAATGCATCATGTTGTTTCAGGTCTGCCAAGAAAGGGCATTTTCCTACACCATACTGTCACTGTTGTCATTGCTAGTCAATATTTCACTCTATGAAATCTACTAGTTCAAAGTTCCCAAATTCTTTAGACTGAGTCTGGTTAGTGGAGCTGTAATTTGCTCAAAGCTTTAATGTTCCAGAACTTCATTATTTTAAGTTACTCAACGGTATATTTTAACTCTGTACAGATTTTTTTTCTTTTTTTTCCCTTAAGAACCAGAGGTTGCCTCTCTAGGCACTTGTATGGATCCTGCTGAAAAACTGGGTATTTGAGATTTGGAAAAAAAAAACCACTTCTTGAATTCCAGTCCCTAAATTCCCATTATCATTTCATTTACCAAAAATGAGCAGAGTCTTGCAAGACTGTCCAACACATTCTGTGATGTTTGCTTCCCTCTCTTTAAAGCCTCAGTCCACTTCTCAGATCTAAGTGGATTTGCACACTGCTTCTGGCCAAAGATGCCTGGATGAGATGCCCTCAGATGTGGGGTCTCACCTCAGTCATATCCATAGGCCACCCAGGATGATGTGCCTTTGAGTCATGCAAGGCATGACCTGAAGGCACAAGTCTCAGCAGAACACCTGAGTGGATGCAAGAATTGGACTTGGGAAATGAAAAAAAAAAAGGCACTATATTACCACCAGGAGAATGCTACACCCCAGCCTGCTCTATTTCACTTTAAGTCAACCCATCTTCCCGTGCATCTCTTCAGCCACCCATAGCTCAAACCAGACCGAAGTTAACCACCATTCCTAGCTCTACATTTTCCTAGCTTTATCTTACCTTTCAAATTTTCTGTGAAATGGAAAGGAAGTCTACATGAGTGATACCTAGAGTAGAAATTAGTTTCTTACACAAACAATGCACATCCTCCATATCTTCCCCTTGCAATATCTACCTGCAAATAGGTTTGTTTTCATGGCATTCATACTTATTTTCCTCTATTGAATACGCACCAACTTTTGAAAATACTTCAAATTACTAGAGGAGAAACCCAGTCAGAACTCAACAAATAATTGCTCTATATCAGAATTATACTCTCCCTTTCTAGTAACTAAGCACTGAAGGATATGAGATGAAATCCTGACATCACCACAGTAAAGGTATAATTTTTTATTAATCTTACCGTGGCCTGAAGTTTACCCAGGAAAGTGAAGAAAATTAAATTAATGTTAAATATGGCTCTTCAATTTTCCTGTCTGTATAAATTAAGACTGTTTAAAGTGTATTTTTCAAAATTATCTCTCAGATAACACAACTTCTCAATACCAAATGTATTTGCAGCTGTAGGAATAGTAGCTATGTTTCTTCAAATACATATCAAAAAATTTACCTGTACTTCAAATGATAATTAGAGGATTAATGTATTCAGTAGCAGTTCAGCTCACTACATTGGCTCCCTGATACTAACAGGAGTAAAAACTGCAATCTTTTTTTTGTCATGAAATTCAACAAATACAATGATCAGAGATTAAAAAAGAGCAAAAATGTTGAGAAAGAAAGCTTTTAATTGTACTTTCATTGCTAGTGTTTTTGTAGTTGATCACACATAAAAGAAACACAAAACAATGCCATTATATTGTAATGAAGCAGAGCAGTTTCCCTAAGATCATAAAATCACAAATAAGTTTTTGAGTCCTGTTATTTTTCCAGGAAAAACACAAAGAAGTTCATAAAGAAAATATTCTAGCAGTGATATTTACACTTATATTTATCCATACAGGAGGAATGGGCAGTAGGGGAAGACCGAAAACCCTTAAAAGTATCCTTGTTACTCAAAGAAAATCATGTTCATGCAAAGACAGGAAAATTTCAAATGCAAAATGAATGTTTTGGAGAATTGAAAACACAGAGATGGATGTGTGAAGAGAACAGGTTCTGAAGGTGGATTTAAGGGGCTGATAATAAGGCTTTCCATTTTCTACTGTTTACAAGTAGCTGCTGGTTGGCTGTTGAATAGGATTCATCACCAAGGCACTTCTTTGAAGTTAAATACTGATTAGCCACAGGTAATTATTCATAGACATCAGCCTGGCATAACTTCGTATTTTTCAAAGGACTTACAGTATAAGCATTCTTATATATTTTCTGTCCCCTCTCTGAGGAATGTTCAATAGAAAGGGGACATTTTGACACCGGAGGTAAAACAATTGAAGCTTTGTTGAAATAATTGGTAAAGTAGTTTACCCTAGTTTATTAGTCTTAATTTCTCTATGTATTTTTATTGCTGATAAATATACTAAAGCTTCATCTGTTTGCTGCTTGCAAACTAACTGATTTCCATTTGCTGTTTTTCTGTATGGTTTTGTATTATATAAATTTACTAATTAAAAACTGTTTCTATAAAAGAAAGTAAATACAAATTGAAGAATAATGACAGGCATACTTCAGACTGTTTTTTTGTCATTTAGTCACATATCTTTTCGGAAGAAAATTAATATAAGACTAAACTAACAATTCCCATTTTTACTTGGAAAGACTTTGGAATAATTTTTCATTTCAATTCTATAGTTCTAATTTAGCACTGTTTGATCAAAACATAGATGGATGTGTCCATGGAGAGCAGAACACCAGTCAGAAGTGTTGATGATGATAAATTGCTTTTCTAAATACTTCCGCACTTAATTGATAAGGACTAGAGGAACAAATTTAAGTCCCTTTGAAATCAGTGGAATCGGGAATATACATTACTTAAGTATAAGGAAGAAATTATAGTGATGCTTGATTTGTTCATGTACATAATTTACTAAGAAATTCTGTCAGTGGCACTCCCTCCTCTGTGCAGGGACATGCTTGACAACAACACGTTAAAAATATACTGGGTTGCTCCTGGAGCAGGGAATCCAGATGTAACCCAACTTCTTGCTTAGAGGCAACTATTGATGTTGCAACTGAATTCACCTTTAGGTATTTCTGTTTATCCTAATTACCTCTACATCTGTACCTAACAATAATTACCTAACAACAGGTAATTATTTTAAAATAACTTTGGCATCAGTCTGAGCTATAAATTACGGTTATGGTCTTTCTGAACAATGGTCTGAACTTCAATTCTAAGTGAATAAATGGTTGTATTTTAAATCTGTGATGCTTTCTAAATATTTTTAGAGACAAAGTATTTTGGAAAAATAATGGCTTTTCATGTATGACCAAAACATTAACTTTTGCAGGCTCCAGCTGGCCCAATTGATGGTGCAAAGCACTATTGCAACTTAATGCTAAGATTCCACTGTACTGGATAGTGGCCAACAAACTCAGTCCAACAGACCCTTGCAGTGTAATTAAACACTCATCAGTGTCTTCTCACTGCTTGATTGGTCAATGCTTCTCTTTGAGGAAAATTCAAAGACAAGGGCTTTGCTTTGTACAATTTTTATGATATATAGGCAGGTTTTGTTTGAGTTTATTCCCCCCCACAACTAACCCACTCCCGTGAATGAGCCTAACACAATCCTGAAAGGTTCTGTAACTGCAGAAGTTCAGCTACATGCTAATAATTTCTAGTAAAACTATGGGTTCAGAACTCTTTCTCAGTGCACTAACATGAACTTCTCCTCACAGATTCAACAGAAGGCTTTAAAAAAATTCCCTAGCACATTAAATAGACCATATAGAAAAATTATTACCTTGAGAAACCTGCAAATCTGATAGTTGGATGAGGAAACAATGAACTACTTCCTGTCATTTCTATAATGGATGAGAAGGAAAACAGATCCATATGGTACATATGTGCAGCAGAGCTCATTTTAGAGTTAACACCAGGACAGGACATTTTTGTCTGTCCACCTGTGAATTCTACTATTGATAACACTTACTAAGTATATAAAAACAAGGTTTTTCATGGCTGTAATTTATACAGTATCTCCTACACATTAGAAAGTCATCAGTGTTCAAGACAGCTTCTAGGAAAGAGTGATGTTTAAAAAATTATATTGCCATGTGAAAATGTTTGAGTTTTTTTCCCCTTTAAATAAATAATGCTGCAACTTCTCAACATAAAGAATTTTATGCTCTGAATTTGATCATTAAAATAATACCATATGTTGGACACATCTTTAAAACAGATTTGCCTAGTTTGCTGAAGGTAGTGGGAAAAAACCCTGTCAAACCTCTCAGAATCTCCACTGTCTCCCAGCTGGACCCAGGAATGTAAGAAAATACTAACTTTTCTTCATATAAATACAAGAAAGAAATTTGCTTTCAATCAAGGAAATTAGGTTGAGTGCAAAAAGAACTGAAAACTGTGGCAGCATCTGCTCAGACTACTGCAGAAGGTGAAAAATAGGCATTTCCTAAGCCCACAAAAATAATAATGAATATTCATGTGTATTAGCACATGAGAAATCTCTGCAGTGACCTACCTACTTAACACGTTACAAACATGGGGTTTCTTCTTCTCTAAAAATTATTTATAAACTATTGCCATACACTGAAAAAAGGAGTTATTATAATTGCTACTATAATTGCTGATTGGTCCAGCAATCTGATTGTTGTGGTTTTAAGTCACAGATTCAAGGTTCTTAAAACAAACATACAGAAACACATGCAAACAGTGTCTTCAAAAATCTCTGACTGACAAATGGTTAATATTTGGCCCTGGCAAATGCCTGCACAGCTTCTGAAACACAAAGGATTACAGTCTCCGAAAGGCAGGCACAAGCAGAAGACTAACCACAATGTGGCCAAATTCACCAGATCACTTCCTCTGATATGAAAAAAGAGAACTAGAACTTTACAACAGCACCTAAATAAAGGATTTACAAGTGACTCAGACTGCTTTCTATCTGGGCTTGTCAGACCCTGAATGCTCATAGTGCATAGAAGTCCATAATAGTTTTCTCCTAATCTCCAGCTATTTTAAGTAACCAAGCCAGTCTTGGGCACTATCACATCCTGTTTTAATACAGCTACAAATGACTTGGCAGAGATTACACAGGGCTTCTGTGGAGCTTCATAAACCCAAATTGCAACCTCTCCAGGAAAATGCCTGAAGAGTATCAGACTATGCTTCCTGAAAAGTCCTGAGTGCAGGGCTGGGTGATAGGTCTCGTATCAAAGATCTGCTTCATTTGTCAGTATGCAAATGTGTTCCAAATTAATCCACAGTAACCACACTTGGCTAAAAGCAGCAACAATCTTCCTTCACATAAAAATTGCTATTGTTATCCAACCAAATTAAAAATGTTATCTGATGGGCTCATGTTGAGTCATGCTCACAGAATTGCCTTACAGTACCCAGATGGTATCTACAGAGCTGGATTAATTAAGCCTAACTGAAAAGCAAACAGCGAATACAGGCATTAATAAGAACAATATTTTTTGTCACTGTGAACATGTATTTTGCATTATCTGTGAATAAATATGTAAAATAGAAATAATCATTGCAGCATAAGTGTTTGCAGTGTATACAAACTGAAAAAAAATACCCTAATAATGTGCATGACTGTGAAACCACAGTTGTATAACTGCTCCTCCATTGCCATGGGTGCTTTCTAGACATCTGTCTCTAATGTGATCCTTCATGAACAGAAATCTCAGCAGGAGCACAACTTCCTTGCCTCTAAGAAGGGTAACAGGTGGTTGATATCACACATGACAGAGAATCACTGCTTTAGGCTGGAAGGCGAAAAAAATGTGTTATATGGAAAGCTGAAGGTACAAGTAACATAATGAGTCACACTGTAATTAATCTACCTAGATATCAAGGAGACTGCAGTTGCATCACGATTATCTGAAGGTTCCTGTGAAACTTTCACACTATCTGCCACAATCTCTAAAGCAAACTGTCCCCTAACAGCACACTGGTGTTTGGTAAATAGAAGCAGCAGGAGAAAAATCCCACCTCTTTGTTTTGAGGAACATTTGATTTAAGAGTCAGGTTTTCACTTTGATGAATCTTTAAGATGTGATAGGATGAAACAGTACATTCTAGAAGTCATGGGCAAAGATGGTATCATATGAAATACAGGTTATCTTTCTAAAATTACCATTGTAGGTTACAGTTGATGGATTCACACGAAGAAATTAAATGAGGAAAAACAGCCTGCAGCAAATATGTTATAAATTTAGCATTAAATCTGTGGCAATATACATGCATTAGGACAAGTAATTACACATTAAGGTTCAGGGAATACAAAATTAATGTCCTACTATTCAGACAGAATTTTTTGAGCCCACATGTACTGCTGGACTTCTTCAGTATTGTGAAGATTGAACATAATGTTTTTTACTGACAGTAACATTTTACTGGAAAACTCTGTTTGGAGTTTGAAGCCAAGCTACTGCAGCGAAATTCAGGGCAGCTGCTGGAGAAGCAGTTCATAAAGCTGCAGCTGCAACAATGTCATCAAAGAAAAGACTGCCTTGTTTCAAAACACACACAGATTGAATACCCATGGCTCTCAGCAGGTCATCACTTACAACACCACAGACAAGAAGATTCTAAAGGAGGAGGGAGAAATAACCAGCAGGACACAATAATCTGCAGGTTTTCTGCTCCACACAACTCCAAATCCTTCCTGCAACTGCCAGCCAGCGGAGACTCCGCAACAGCAGGGATAGAGTGTATTCCCCAAATCAGTTTCCTTTGGGTACCTGCCTGGCTATTCTGCTTTTTTACAGATGCAAATTTGTGTCAAGGCTTTGCTGAGAAATTACACCCAGAACATACAACCACAAAGAGAACAGCAGTTTTTCACATCGGCAATACCTTGTTTCATATTACCAAGAAAAAAACAAACCAGAAGACACTGTTGCTTAGCAGCGTGTGGTGGGGCGAAAGGGCAAGGGAGGGTAAAAATATACTTGACCAAATCATATGAGTCAGTAGCCTGCAGCCAAAGCAGAAAAATAACATATATACTTATTAACTATAAGTCATTGAAGCATCTTGCTGAATTTCTAACACACGGGTAAAGATTTGAACACGAAAAGTAAACAGGAAACCACATCCCTTTGCTTCATCTCTCTATCTTGCTACTGCTGTAGGTAGAGAAAATTTATTTCTTTACATGTTTCTCTAGCTTCATAGACAATTCGATTAAGTCTCAAATTTTGATCCCACTGGCTTTGCTGCAGGAATCCAATTGCAGGAAATAATCATAGGAAAGATTAATCAAAGCACATATGGTAAGGCAAACTTTCCCATTTACTTTTTTAAAATCAGAGTTCAGCAGAAGGATAAAAACAGCAAAAGACACACCTGAAAAAAAGAGCAAAGAAGTTGCAACATTTGGGGTAAAAATACTCTGAATTTTCCTGCATATAACCAACTACAAAAAGTCTGAAATAATTCCCCAGCTAAAAGAGTAAGCAGATAAAACTACTGAGGTTCAAGTATCTCCACATAAAAGGACCTGGGTGTAAATGAGAAGCAGCATAAAAAACCCAAACAAACCCTGAACTATGAATATTCCTCAGCTGTAGGAAAACACAGCTCAGAACAGAATAAACCATTCTTATACACAAAGTTATCTACTCATTTTACTTTTGCACTGAACAAGAGAAAAAAATAATTTGCCCTCAAAACTCTAGAGGCAAGACAATCTGCCAAGTAATGTGACTTTGTGGGGACTCTGCAATTACTCTGGGCTTATCTTATCCTGGTACATGGACAGAGAAATTCTACACAGCACCTCGTTAAAACGAGTGTGATATCTGGATCTTTGCAACACAAATACAGAGACCACAAAACTGTCCCTGTATGTCATGGAAAAAATGGAGAAAAGGGTCCTCTGTATTCTGTCCTTGTCTCTTTGGGCCTCAATTCCAGTGTAATTAAAATGGTATCACAAGAATCTAGGGATGGAAAAATCAATGACCCAACTTCTGATCTTTGCATTGGAACTCATAATAAAATCAATCAGAGTGGAACAATTGCCTCTTCTCTTTTGCAATCTGACAGCCTTGCAGGTGCATGCCAGAATGCCTTTGCTGAGCACGGCCACCATTAATTTTCTAAGACTCTTTAGGATCCCCTTAGTACTAAGAGAATGGTACAGCAGGGACTTGGAAAAAGCCAAGAAGTTGACCTATGACTAAGAAAATAAAACTGCAGATGATATTCTTAGCTTTAATTAATCCAAGTGATCATATTGAACTGATTAAACTTTCCATCTAGTACAAAGCAATGTGGATTACACTAAGTTAAAGATCAAATTTATGACTGCTGTTATGTTACAAAAATACCTAGTTGTACATACTCATAAATTCTGAATCAAGAAATGACAGTGAAATACAAATCTAGATACAAGCATAGAGATGAATTTGAAAGACAAAGACAGCAAATTAAAGTTTTATTTTAATAAGAATGACAAAAAATCCCCAAAGTCCTCCTCTTCCTCCTCAAAAGATTCACTTATTTGGTCTAATAGAATATTAAATGTTTAAACTTCAAAATTCAGCTAACCTAACTTTCTCACTAGGATGGCAAAATATGGGTACTCATGTTCATTTGCACACATGGATGCATTGATTTTTCTAGGGTTTGTTGTTCTTGGGGGTTTTTTTTCTTCCTTAAATTACCTACTCTTGGTTAATCAAAAGGTCTCTTGAAAATGCCCATGGACAAGACTCACAAGTTGCACTAAAAATGGTTAATCCCACACATCTAATCCAGAACTTTGAATTTTTTTCTCTACTCAGTATCAAAACATATTTTGAGAAAGTCGTACAAAACACAAAACAATCAATCTTCAAACAGATGATCTGGTTACAATTCTCACATTTCCAGAAGTACAGCATGAAATTCTAACACTAAGGGATGAATCAGGAATAACACAGGAGAGCCTCATGTACAGGGGGCCAGTGGTGTGTAAGGATGCCTCACTTCCTCCTGTCACACACAGCCTTCCTAATGGACAACAGAGACATTTGGGAGCCTCCTCTGCCTTCTTATCAAATACTTGCAGAATAGAGGAACTCTGGATAACAGATCTTGCCTTTCCCTGGACCTCAGGTGTTGCCTAATCACCTGATGATGAGAAAACCACACCAATCTCCACCGATAGATAGATCTGGGTGACTTCAGTATAGCGCACATTGCAAGTCTTTATTCCTGTGAATACTCTATATCCACAGAGCCAGCTGAGTAATTATGTGTTTGCAGATCAAATCCAAAGTTACTCTTACAGTAATTAAGATGATACCCATTGGATTAAAAACAGAATACATCTCAATCACAAGAGTAGCTTTGAAATAGTGTAGTACCCAGTCATCTCATTGCTGAACATTGTAATTCATCCTGTTATTTTTTTCCCTTTTTGGCTTTGACAGCACATTATTTTCTCGGTAATAAGACTACTTGATTTCAGTTTCAGCTGGAATCTCGCCTGACTAAAGAGTACAGGCATAATCTCAGTCTTTGTAGATTTATACACTGTGGCACAAAAGGATATATGAAACAGTTTTAACTTAAGTAAAGAATTTCAAACTCTGGCAATTTTACACTAAAGTAATTGCAGAAAACCCTACAATGGGCTATGTATGTAGTTTCAACTAAATTGCTTTCATCAGCACAAATGATCACTCAAAGAGTTTGGAAATTATAATTTTGGTTATTTAACAATTTCCTTTGTATTTCAATGAAACTAAGCGGCAGAGAATTGTATTTTTCCCCCTTTCCATTTGTTAAGACAGAGCACTATAATTTCCAGGAAATTATAAATTCTCTTGAATGCATGATGTTTTGCTATTGAAAAGTGGCAGAAAAATGCCAAAATGTCCTCTGAAGAAAAATGCCTGACACGATCAATCAATAGAAATACTATATTCCTCAAAAGGAGACTATGATTTCCTTTTAATATTTAGAAACAATAATTTCAAAACTTATAGAGACCTAAAAGTTCAGGAAGAAATACCAGGCTCACTTCCGTATCCCATGCAGATACATCACACTGCTTCAAGATCCTTATCCACAGAGGAGAAAAAGAGAGCCAGGTGCACCAAACTCATCTTACACTACAACTTCCCATAAATCCCTGGCTTAATCCTTTGGATTTATACTGCTCTTTGAGTTGGGTAAAGGAACAGTGTGAAAATGCTCCTAAAGCCTCAATGTAAATGTTTCTTTAATCCTATTAAAGCCACAAAACAGGCCCAGCTGAAGGAGCAGGAAACTGAGCTAAGGAACTCTCAGTGACCCCATCACTACAGTCTCTCTTGGCACTAACCTGTTGGTCACAAGTTCACCCTGGGCATGGCACAGATGTCCTGACTTCAGGTGGATGCAGGACATCACTGTGGGGACCCCTAGGACACACTGGATGGTGGCGTGCTCAGCAGTAACACGAAGTTTTGCACTGGTAACTTGTAGCAGCTGAGTTATTAAAATAGCTGATACAGAAATAGAAGATAGGACTAAATATTTTTGAATGCCACTTTGTTGTATTACACAGAACTTTATGTTCCCCAAACATGACACTGAATTCAGCCAAAAATGATACAACTTCATTGCTTTTCTTTAAAAGTCAGAAGAAGGGGAAAAAGTTGAAAGAAAAACACTCAAGGTGACACCACACTTTAAAAACTGGGAAACTGGTCTGTTAAAATGTGTTGGTGGTAACATTTAGGGTTTGGACTCCCATTAATGGGGCCCCAGGGAAAATATAAACACTCTTTCTGAAATTAAATCTTGAGTTTGCCCACCGCAGTCTTGTTTTCAGCTTCAGCTGCTGGCATGTCAGCCTGCAATTGAGGCCTTGCATCAAATGCCAAGCCAAACATTCAGGAACAAGAATGGTA
This sequence comes from Irena cyanogastra, assembly GCA_013397155.1. Classification (NCBI taxonomy): domain Eukaryota; kingdom Metazoa; phylum Chordata; class Aves; order Passeriformes; family Irenidae; genus Irena; species Irena cyanogastra. Next base: position 155,232 of record VWZV01008572.1, read on the forward strand.
ATGACACCCTATTTTGTTCTAAGGCACATTAAAATATAGCAAGTATTATAAAAAAAAAGGCAAAAATATCACTCACTTGAGATTAATAACATAAAAGAAACTGATTTTTGTAACCTCTCCCACTTGCACTTGTCTTCAAATAATAAACCTTCAGAAGAAAGCTGTGCTTGACTCTTGAAATCAAGCACACTTGCAAAACAGTAACACATATCAAAGTTCTGATCATAACTGCCTAAGGGCATAAGCTTTACATACAAGAGTTCAAAACTAAATTCCCTGGTTTTGATACATGATTTTGCAAGAGACTTATCACAAATGGGTCAATAAATGAAAGTCACTAATTTGTAACATAAGTTTCTCAGGTGGGACCCTTCCTATTCACAGGGATATGATATACTAATATCAGAACTCTGTTACTGGAACACCTCCTACCAGCATCTCTTTAAGCTATCTCTTGTACTCCCACATTCTTTTCCTAAACACTGTGCTCAAGGTGAGAGTGTGTTGCTCCAGCTTTTAGTTTTCCCCTCTCTCTCTCTCTCCCAAATCTCCAGCCTTCTATAATCTCTCCATGTAGATGGATCTAGAGTAAGGGATGCAATGAAAGATACAGCCCCTGTTCCAGGTAAGGGATTGAGATCTCTTGACCATGAAGAAAATAGTCAGCCCTGCTCATCCTAATCCCAGCTTCTGTGTTGTCTCATGATATATAGGAACTATCCCCTATATGGGAAAAATTGCAGTCTGGATCCACATGGCATGTATGGAGTTTCTTATATAAACACTGCTCTAAGACACTCAATACCTGATGTGAATCTGGGTTGAAAATTGATCTGACTCTGAGAGTAAACTGTACCCATGGAATAACCAGGGAATAACAATAATTTACCTGCCATGGGCAGGGAATTTGAAGAAGTGCCAATTTACCAAGGAGACAGAGGAAGGGGTGCACCAGGAATTGGTACGGGGACTTGTTCCACCAGTAACACACAATGTTAACTTGAATAATATAAGATGCAACATACTCTAACCTGCTACCCAATAAATGGAGTGAATGCCAAGCTTTATCTTCAAAATCAGCCCCTCAATGTGAATAACAAAGCGCGACCAAGTAGATGTCAATTCATGGCCTAACCAACAGCACTGTGTAGAAACCCTGCACTGTTATTTGCAGACTTCATGGATTTCTTTAATCAGAGGGTGGTGAGACACTGGAGCAGGTTGTCCAGAGAAGCTCTGGATGCTCCATGCCTGGAAACGTTCAAGGCAGGGTTGGATGGTGCCCTGGGGTCATCTAGTGGGAGGTGTTCCTGCCCATGGTGAGGGGGTTGGAACCCAACATGATCTTCCAGGTCCCTTCCAAACCAAACCCTTGTGATTATGATTCAGGTCTGAAAGCAGCAGATCTGTGTGTTTGTCTTTCCTCCCCTGGAGTAAGGAATTAGAAAGAGGGTAGAGTGCTGGATCCTTATTACTGTTCCAAGCTACAGCCAAAAATGGTAGCAGCAAACACTTTTTAACCACGCAAGCACATCAGTCTTCAATATGAATCACATCAGCACTCCTGCTGGAACCATAAAGTCAACCGTAAATTTTAAAAAACCTGAATTTTAGATGTAATAACCTGCAGTAACTAGAATACCAGTCTAGTTACTGAAGTTAATGTAGTACTACATGGGAACAGGTCTTTTCTGTACAAGACATTAGTAGGTAATTTAGAAGCCTTTCAAAGCACATAATTTCACATTTATATGGCAGGTATAGCGGTTTCACATTATAATAATTTCACATTTCTGAAAGGCAGGTATAGAGGTTTCTTATTTTATTTCCATTCGTCATCATGTCAGTTGTGTAACTATCTACTTTATTAAAAATAAAATAATTGAGCAAATTTACTTAAAAGAAAAGAAACACTGGATGTGCGTAGTTGAAAAAAATAGGCAATATAAGTAAAGCAAAAGCAGTAATTTTTAATCCAAATGAGTTTTGCATTTGAAGAATCTGAGCTCTTGGGTTTAAAGCTATTTTAGAATTCACATTTCAAGAGGAGATTTTGTGGAGTTGCAATGGTTACTGCCAGTAGATGTATCATAAAAGGAGCTACCATCATGCATGTATGGAAGCACAGGGAGGAAAGCAAAGGTGCAGTCAACAAGAGAAAGTCAAGGACCTCTCAGCTTAATAGAGATGTTGAATATAATGAAAGTCTAGAAAGCATCCAATTCAATAATTTCAGGGAAGACAAAATATAGATAACCATTAGTTGAACTCTATGACAATTCTTAGTTGGACAGAAAGCCAAACAGTTTTTTAAACCAGTTTTTAATTTTAAAAATTTGCTTTGACTGCAGTTAGGACAATAAGAGTGAAGATTGGTGCATGGGTAAGATGAAAATGGATCCAGCCTCGTGACACTTCCTCAGTGGCAGAAACACCAATTACATATAGAGATTTTTCTACAACAATAAAGTCACCTTTGAAAGTAGGAAATTAAAAAACAATAACAAGAAAAAACATGGGGGTTTTCTTCTGTCTGATAAGAGGGGCCAATAAGCCACAGTTATTTCCAATCAAACTTACATTTGAAGGTGTTTTCTGATAGTAATATTGTTTTCAAATCCTTTTTTACAATCATAGCCAGTTTCAGCCACCAGACAGACATCTCATTTCTCTTCTGCTATGCTGACCTTTCTCATTAGTTTGATCTAACTCTTACTATAAAAAGAGTTATAAACGACAAGGTCTGTATGACTATATGATAACTAAGGCATTTCTGCCAATATTGTAAAGAACTAAAATGTTACTTCAACTGCAGCACTTGAAATGTAACAGGAGAACTTTTAGTCAGGTTTTTTAAAGAAAAACTTAGGAAAATTGACCATTTTCTGTGATGGTTCTGATGGATGAATAACAGAGTAACTATGCAGAGGTGCACATATCCTAATAAGGTCAGATTTCAGGAGTGAATTACAGACAATTCCTCAGACAATTTGAAAACCCAAAGGAATTTGCCGCATCCTCTCCTCAACAAGGTGGATAAATCTAATTAAACTTGAGTTTCACGTGTTCTTTTTAGTCTTTACCTTAAATAACTAAATGTAAGACATTAGTTTTTGTCATAAAATCTTCTCTTAAAATATCTAAGAACGATGAACTTGCACAGAAAATACTTCACATTTTAAGAAAAAAAAATCTACATAGATAACAGGGATTATGGCAATTTTAGAATAGATCACCTTCCACAATCTGGATTGGTAAAGGTGCTTTCAAGATAGATTTATATAGGCTTTGCTGCTAAACTACAAAATCAAACATAAAACCCCCAAGAAGTTCTAAAAGTGCATTCATGATAAATCAGATCTGTATGAATATATTTAATTATGAAACATAGCACATGCCACTTAAAAAACCCCTGAAATGGGATTTGGTACCATAACCAACCCCAAAAGTCAGTGTATCAGTTAGAAACCCACTCAAAAGGCAAAAACAAAAGGCGAAAAATTTTATTTCCTTCAGACAAAATAAGCAAACAAAATGCACTCCATAAAGTATTCTATTAGAAATCACTCTGAAAAACAAGAATAACCATTGAGGAAGTTAGCAATTTTAATCTGATTTACTGTCAGATTATGTCAGATATGTCTTGCTGTCTTGGATATAACTTGATCACTATTTTTCTTGTGTTAAAAAAGCATTGTGATTGCACTGCATCTGTGCACAGAATGAAATGCACAATTCCCCCTTCAAGTGGTAAATACTTGTTGCACTGCAGAATAATCCCACTGAAAGCAGGATAAGGTATTATTTTATTATTTGCTCTTGCCTGGAATAAGCTGATCTTCTATAAAGGTGTTTTATCAGGGTAAAACAGTATTTTCCAAATATTCCAAGTCTTTTTCAGAAAAGAGCAAAAATAAGTCTGGTTCTTCTGCTTATGTGGCAAAGAGCCAAGCTACCTGTCCTGGCACATCCCACACATCCCTGGGATGAGCCTGGAATTCTGTTTTCCAAAAGCACCTGTATTATTACCAAACTAAAGGGGTAATTCCTCTATGCAAAATCAGAAGAGAAACTTGTTGGCTTTTTTTTCCTGTTCCTGTGAGACTGACATGGTTTATACCAGCTTGCCAGTGATTCTTAAATATAACCCCTGTGGCTGAATAAGTCCTTATTTTCTGTAATATCAGAAAAAATTATCTATTAAATACAAAACCCCCAAAAGTATCTCTTTGGGTATTCTCAATTCTGCAGTATTTTGGTAAATATTAGTCAGATAAATATTTAGTTCTGTTTTCTTCTAAAGGCTATGAGGCACAGCTGCACAAATCATATGGGAACACACAGTAGTACAGAGAGTTTCATTCTAACGGTGACATCTCTGCTCTCAGAATCTGACCCTTAAATCAGAATGGGAGTGCATTTATGGCATGTGTCTGACCTTCAGGGAAACAGGGGCTGCATTAAAAACAAATCTGTCATTCCAGTGATTACTCAAGCTCTAAAACGTAGTTTTTTCCTGACAGGCCAAAATATGTCCCTTAAAGCCAACGAGAACTGTGCACAATTAGCAGACAAAAGGTGACTGATTAATATCCTCAGCTTTGCTGTCAGAAAACAAGCAGTAGATTTTCCTGAGGGGAGATGAATGTCAATGTAAATAGGAAAAATTAAAATTTGCTTTTTGGCTAGCTACTCACCTCATGAAGTGAATCTTTGTAATTTAGAAAAGTTCTTCAAATAACCTATTCAGCACAAGATTTATTTGGTAGAAAACTTTTCCTCTTGTGACTTACTCCTTTGTATACCAACTTCAAGAATTATTTTTTATCTCTATATAGATAGTGGTCAGAAAAATTAATAAGGCACAATAATACTAGATCACTGTTTTTTTGTCAGCTATAAATACATAATAAATAAATAAAACATATTGAATTAATATTTTTAAGCATTCAATTCAAATGAATAGGCAGTAAATTACTGAACTATGACATTTATAAACAACTTGCAACGTGCAGCACAGGCAAAATACCTGAATATTATAGCAGATCACTTTTGTAAACCTCTATTCTACAAGACTCCTAACATTTGTGTGATTATAGAATAAACATGGCTTAGTTTTTAACAAAAAGTTTTGTTGAAAGTTTTTAACATTTGCAGATTTTGTTCAAGAAGCCAGAACACTGCCCAAGTGTGAAAAAATAAGAAATAGAGCAAAGAATTTCTGGACCTTTCTAGCAACAAATAATTGGACACAGATCTTAGTTTGAAGTACAGTCGTGATCAATCAATTGCCTTGATCATCAGAATTTTTATGAGACACCTGGAAATATAAAACTCCATCAGAATTCTCTGGATGACATTCTGATCTGTATAGATGTCCCCTGACAAACAGACATACTTGCTTGAGTCAGTATTACACAACTTTCAATATTTTCATTCAGTTATTAAAAAAAAAAAGTTTGGTTGATTCTTTTACTTCCTATCTGAAAATTGATTTTAAAAAATCATCTCAGCTAGTCATATAAAATGTAAATACATTTCAGGAATTGTCTTCATAGAACAGCAGTAGCTACAGAAAACTGCACAACATCTTAGGTCCACATTATGAATGCAAAGAAAAGGCCAACATACAGCCTCAAAATAAGATTAAGAAGCAAGGAGACTAATATACTGCAATACCGATATTATTTTATTTAGATGTTGCTTATCTGCTATCTGCTTATTTTCAATTCAGAAATGAAGCATTACTCTCTTAAGTCAGCTGGCTTGGCTTCTCTCAGACCAGCGGATTCTGAAAATTCACCTTACTACCTTAAAACAATTCTTGTCTTTCACTCTTCAGCTCCATGGACCATCAGGTGCAGGCAGCACCTCCTTCACATCTTGGACCAGTGAGAGGAGACAAAGTGCAAGCAAAGGACGAGGAAAAAGCTGTGATCTGGACTCCACTCTACATAGGGAATTATCACACTTCTCATTTGCTCACATATCTGGAATGCTTGCAACACACCTCCAAAATTTCAGTCAACCTTGGAACTGCATTGTGTTCAGGAGCAAACAACAAATGTGAAAGTTCCTTGGAACTCTTACAAACTGCACGTTGGGAAAAAGCTTTCTGTATATCCACTTAATTCAGCATCAGCAACTGAAGCAAACTGTTTAGTAAATGGGCCAAAGTCCCATGTGAAGTCCATAGAAAGTGGAACAGGCATAGGCCCAGCCTGTCCTTACACTCCTAACAGAGCAGCATGTACCCATTAGGCAGATTTTAACCAAAAATATTACAAAAGCAATGCAGTTGTACAGGTCAGTGAAGGGCACTGCTATGCTTCTGTGGATCAGAAGGGTTTGGGAGCTCTAATCCAGGGATCAGGTTTTGGGAGCTCTAATCCTAAAGCAGAGTTTACGGGACATTAGGGTCTACTCCTTGCTCTGATCCCCAGGTAACAAACACAAATGTGGATGTATACACCTACACATGAGAGCCTATGTACAGACATGTACATATATTCTACCACATCAGCAAGATGTCTGAGCAAAATAAAACTATTAACCCTTAAAAAAACCCCAGAGCGGTAGTACCTCATAAAAGGGAATACCTTCACAAGCATTCAGTATAAAAACAAACACTAGAATTTTTAAACAATTGATGCAAAAAGCTGGCAAACACTTCCGGCATGCAACAATGCAGGCACAGCCTGAGGGGCTGGAATGTGTCAATTAGTGCACCTTGGGGCAATTAATGTGCTGGGGCTCCTCACAGAGCTGGGTGCTTCCAGAGCACTCAGGTGATCAGAAACCATGCAGGGCCAGAGGTTACAGGATGGTGAACATCACGCAACAAAAGACAATACTGACAAATAGGCCTGTGAATCTTGAGCTTAGATCAAAACAGATGCCCTTTGGATACTCAAGAACAAGTGCTTCTTTACTCTTTACTTAATTCTAACCAAACTGAAAGACTTTGCTTCCCTCTACATGCGTCTCAGATAGAGCTCTATGGCACATGATATGCACTGAATCCAAACCAAAAATAACATTTATTTGTATGACAGAAGTGAAAGCAGTGGCTTGCCATTTAGCCCTACTTCAGTGCCTTTTTATTGGTGTGCTACCCTTCACCTCTGCCCCCTCATTTCCCACCCCACCAGCAACAAGTTGAAGCATTGTTTTGCCTTACTGATACTGCAAATGAAGGCAAAGCAAGACCACACAGTCAAATATACCTTCAGGCAATTAATAAAGATAACTTTCTGGACATAATGAGGATGGGTCTTTGCTGGGGAAAACAATTCTGGCTAACGTGTACTTGAATTTGACTCAGATGGATTCTTCAAGGTGCTACAAATGTTGAAATAAATCTCTACGAGTTTGGTAGCTATGGAAGATGTCTTTGACCAGACAAGACAGCCTGACTCCAGTTGTGATGCGTGCTTCAAAATGGTGGTGGTAATGAAATAATCATGGCATAACAAAGAGTTAAATTCCTGATTGAAATTTCCTTCACATCTTAGATATCCACATTGTTAAGGTGTTACCTGTGGCAACATTAGAAGACACCCATTTTTCTACTACAAAAATCTTCATTTATTATAGAACAGAGAAAATAAAACTAAGACTGCAGTATATAATTAGAACTCCTGCCAACATAGTGCTACATATTTATAAAAACCTGGGTTCATGTGGCATAATTACAACGCACGCCACATCTTAATTTATTGTATGAAAATACCTCTTTCCACCACAGCTTTTTTTTCTTTTTTTCTTTTTTTTTTTCTTTTTTTTTTAGCTTTAGTGTTATTTTTTTGAAGGTAGAAAGATGCCAACAAATTCTCCCCTAGCTTTGGTAACTTTTTTGGCTTCAATACAGAAGGAGTTACATTTATTGTCAGCATTTTAGCATGATATTGTTGCTTTTTGTTAAGCAACTTTCTACTAATTCAAATAATCCCCTGGTAACCAAGTACAAATACTGTTGCGCCCGTGGTTTGAAGGGTTCTACAAACAGATTTTCAAAACAATGACGACACAGAGTGCCCACTACCTTCACAAGTTTGTACCTGGGATGCCCCTGTCACCCAAAAAAACACCCAAAAAACTCTCTGAATCCTAGACAAGGCATTTTCCCTGAGTTCTTTCTAGGAATTCCTTACATAAGCTGCTGCTTTTTAGCACAGTCCATAAAATAAATTTATACTCTTACAGGTGTATGAGCTTTGACCATTTCCTCTGCCTCTTATGTAATCATATAAAAGCTATTATGCTACATGATTTGGAGTTAAACAAGTCTTTCACTTCCAACCTGAATACAGGCAGTCTTTATAAATCTTATGCCAGAAAAATCTAGTTCTGCTTATGTATGATTTTTTTTAATTAATGGTTGGCTGAAATATTTGAATGTGCTCTGTGAAATTAAAGGAATTTATGCTTCTACAAGATAAATCAAAGAAGATTTTGTTTCTTTGAAGGTGATATTTTCATATATATCTGCACTGGAGGCCTTATTGACCATTTATTTATGACACTTATGATAACTTATAAGTTCTTTTAATAGTAGACCTACTTTCACCTTCCCCACAGCTTATCCTTCATAAACAGCTGACTTCAGATATGCTCAAACATCCTTATGGGTCATGTTTTGCACTGGATTCTGTTTAAATTGTCTTTCCAAATCAAACAAATCCTGCTAAAAGGAAATGTCTCCTCACAGCATAATGGAAGGAGCTCACCCAACTGCAATCTTAACTAGTAGCCGAGTGAAACTTCTGAAGGTAAATCCTATTTCCCATAGTCTTATTTAACCCATAAAAGCAGGGAATATAAAAGCAGAGGCCAAACTCATTATTTCTATTTCCTTCTCAGGACAACATTCCCCATTAGATTCAAGCTGAGTGATTTTGTTTATTGAGAATACTGAAATTTGATCTCAGGCTGCTACTGCCATATGAAAGAGGTTTTTAAAAATAATTTTTTGCTTATGTTTTTATAAAGAGCTTCAAAGGGGAGAAGTGTGTTATTTTTTTCTCCTCCTACTGAAAGCAAATCAAAGTCCCTTGAGCTACATTTTACTGTTTATACACAAGCATTAAACTGCCAGGACATAGCATGAATAGAACATCTGAAAACAACTTTCAGAACATTGCAACATTTCATAACAAGACCAATGCACTGACTATAAATCACGCTTCATAGAATACCAGTACATTTTCAGGTTCTCAGATAATTTGGGTTGAGAGGACAAAATTAATGGCCTGTGTGTGCATACAAAACTGCACAATAAAGTTCATTTGTGAACATAAAATAGCACCTGTTATTTATACTGAAATGTTTTCTGTGATCTGAGCTCAGATTACAATTTAAATCTGATAGACTGCATTTATGCCCCACTTTTATGTTACTTTATGTAATAAGAAATGCTATCAGTTTTAACTGAACTATTAATGCCTGCTTTTCAGCTTGTGATGGACTTAAAAGTCTCCAAATATATATGAAGAAATGTATCATAATAACAAATTGTTTGAAAAAATGAGTGAAAGATCTGAAGATCTAACTCCTGATTCTAAGAGAGTTTTGAGGTTTACCAAATTTTACCGATTTCTCACTTCATGATGAAACTCATTATCCACTGGTAACTCACCCTCTTCTGCTCTTTAATATATTCCATCAGTTCCTCTGTGGTCCTTTTTACTGCTTCTTCGATTGCCTTTTCACTTCGTTTCTGCTCTTCCATTAATGCTTCCTTGACAACTTCCTTTTGAAAAGAAAAGCATGTAAGTGTATATGAAAAAAAAAGTCACAAATGTGATAAAAGGTCATCTCTTTTCCACCTGCTAATTTTTTATTGCCTCTACACTCTTTTCTCAGTAATAGTTATCCTAAATGTATGCAGTATCTTCATAAAAATTTATAAACTCCATACTAGAGGGTAAATAAGGAAAAAAAAAGAGAGAAATAATCACTTTAAAGCTGTGTTAATAGAAAGACAATGCTCCCTGAGAGCAGAAATTAATAAAGCAATTCACATTTTACTTTCCATCAGGAGCAGGGATTTACCAATTGCTGTTATCAGGCCAGACCACTTCAATTAAAAGAGACCTACAAGATTATCTCCTCCAGCTGCCTGAGCCCTTCAGGGCTGCCCAAGAATTAAATTAAATTAAGGGATTCTCCAAAAGCCTCTGAAACACTGACAGTCTTAGGGCATCAACCACCTTTCTGGAAACCTCTCCCAGTGTCTGACCAGCCTCTTCTGAAGAAGAGCTTCACAAGTTGCCTAGTCTGAACCTCCCTTGATGCAGTTTTGAGCCATTCCCACAACACCAAAGTCGGTTTCTAAACTGTGATACAAATTATCAAAGCTTTTTGTAAACTTATATAAAAACTTGTCAAAATCGTTAATTTGCTTCCAAACTTCGAGAATTGCCAGGGACATTCTGTACACAGCAGTAAAAAGCAGCAAAAGATACCTACCCACCTCCCTAAATTAGCATTGCCCTACATCAAATGCATTACAGTAGAGAAAGCCAGGAACCACTTCTTAAAACATCTCTATCACCTGCAGTATTTGGTTAAGGAAACAAAATGCTGGGCTAAAGTCACTGTCCCAAAACTGAAGTCCCAGCTTCCCAAAGCCACTCATGGAATAAGTAAGGACATTATTAATCCAAATGTTCTGTTTCCAAGATTCAGGAGAACAAAATGACAAGCCTCAGATTCCTATAAATCCTGAAAATATAACATTTTCAGAAAGCGAAAAAAAACACCCAGTAAAAGAAATCACATGATCTTAAATGATTTGTCAGGGAGATCAAGAGGAAGATGGAGAGTGCCTCAGAAATCAGACAGAAACTGGCAATTCCTATGCCTTTGTTCTAGACATTCCAAACTGGAAGAAACAGAAACACAAGTGGTGCACCTGAACAATTAAGCAGGAAATGGAAAAAACCTCTGTGGTTCAAAAAGGAATACAACATGACTTCTAGTGTATTTATTCACATACATGATTTATGTTATTTTTATTTTTAAATCAAAACTTTTAGAAAATCAAAGGTAAATATAAATGGATTCCTTATTACTCTTCTGGTTAGACATAACACCGCATTACCCACAGATTTGTTTACAGGTTTGCTTGACTGCAGAGCAATACAGACATTTTATGATACTTATTTACAGCTTGGATTTGGGGGAGTGGGGAAGGTTGGCTGGAAGACAGGTGAAGTTCTAAGGTTTTGGAAGTAGAAGATATTTATGAAGTTGCATAATTCATCTGTATATTTAAGAGTGGCATTTTACAATATTCTATTAGTGTACAAAATGAATAATGCACTGAATTGGATCAAACTATTTTTTTTTAAAGTCCCTTCAGTGGAAGTTATTCAACTGAAAAAGAAAGCTCTATTTCTTACCTTCAGTTGTTTGCTCTATTTCAGCCAAAATGGAATAGTTTCTGCAAAACTACACTTTTGCTATTTTTATAGCAGAAAAAGTCTAAAATCCCAAATTTAAAACGTGTAACTGTGTAGTCCCCACTGTTCTGGAACACAGTACACATGACAATCATATTTGTGAAAAGTCATTATGATTTTTTTCTATTTTAATTCAGTTTACCAAACAAAAATCCTGAGAAGAAGTTCTCTTTCACTACAGAACTCTGGCAAGATTAACAGAAAAAGTAGCAAAAAATTACATATTGCAGAAATATGCTGTTCTTATAATTATATTCGCATGCCAGTTTAATTTGTCAAAAGGTCCAAAAATACTGTGTTAGAATGGAAAAAAATCCCATAATCTATCCCATTAAACTCTTCAAAGCAAATTACAGAACTGATAAACTGCTGTATCTTAATATGTAGAAAAATTTACACCCATAAAATACTTACAATCAATTGAAGTATGTTAAGTATCCTTGATATGATACTTGAAACACTACATAGTCCAAATAAGTACTTGGACTATAAAGTCCAAAAAAACCCACAATTAAATTCTACAAGTCTATTAATAAAATGCAAGAAAACAGAAACCACTAGCAATACTCTCACAGAACACTAGTTCATTGCACTGACATTAAAACAGAAAAAGTAAAATTGGAAAGAATTCTTGTTCATTTCCACTGGTATTGGCACAAGTCCCCTGGGCTGGGGACTTGTGGTTAAATCACCATCCCTGGAGGTATTTAAAAAATGTGTAGGTGTGGCACTTGGGGACATGGGTTAGTGGTGGCCTTGGCAGTGTGAGGTTAACAGAGGGACTCAATGATCTTAAGGCTCTTTTCCAACCTAAGTGATTCTATGATTCATCTACCACATTCTAGTTAACCAAATTAAGTGCTGATGTATCTTCCCAATTTAGAAACAGCTCTCTGTTTCAAACACTGATCACTCCTGTTACCACCTGAAAATCATCTCAATAGTTACTGTCACCAGACAGGACAATCTCACAAGACTGCACAAAAAGACTCCTGCTTTAGTGGGCTAATGTTTGGATTTACCAGATTATTGGCAGTTGTCCACTTTTGATGTGTCGGGGTTTTTTTGTGATTATTCACCGACCATACCCTAGGATGAATCATATGGGTCTGTTTCTCTGAGATCTGAATATCTGTTTCTCATCTGAATTGAAATGTTACCCTGCTCACTAAATTCAGGAGAAATGAAACAGTTCCATAAAACACACAGCTTTCTTCATAGGTTATGTTTCAAAAACCTGGCCCTACAAGCTCTGACAATGCTCCTGAACCAGCTGACTTGGTTTGCACTGCCCCATACCTGCAGTTCAAAATGGGCAAATGTAGCGTTTCTCTCGCTCGCCCACACGCCTACGCGCCCATGCGGCGTTTCCCG
>VWZV01008574.1:0-48908 GCA_013397155.1 Irena cyanogastra
ATGCAGGTGGTGTATTGAGATGGTTCCAGATTTGTCAGACTCCACAACATTTGCCTTGTGCACTTGACCTTGTCGGGGTTATTATCATGCTGTCCATCCCTCCCAAAGAGTACTTCCAATACCACCACTTCTCTCAGCTGTTGGATCCCTTCCTCAAGGGTCTTCCAGGGCATTCTATGGTACTGCTCCTGCATTTTCTCTCTATGGACAAACCGCTCTCTGACATTCATTAAAAGACACTCCCNAAAGCCACTCCCAGAGGGAAAGGAACCCTGGCTCTCTTACAAAAATCTGATTCATACTTGAGTCCTGGGTCAGGGGTCTCAAATTCTTTGCCTCACCACCATCTATTTGGATGCCTGTACCCATAAAGTCCCAGACCCGAAGTAACTAGGTGGTATATGCCTCATGTCTCTGTCACACAATGTTTTTGTGCAGATTACGGAGACTTTCATACATCAGGGACTCGGTGATGATTGCAACCTCTGGCTCCCCTGTGGGTTGTGAGGCCCTTCATACTTATCCCTGTCTGGGTGCTCTGCTCTCATCTTAGATCTCCTTGTTTCTATAGGGGCAACTGCTGCTGGCTGTGACTGCCTTTGTGGTTCAGCTGGAACGTGGATAGTTGTAACATCTGTGGGTTCTACTGCTGCACTATTAGACTCTCCCTCTTTGAGGCAGTGGGAGGGTTTCTCACCACCTGGGGAAATGTACTCTTTCAGAATCTGGCCCATCTCATGTATCTCCTTCACCTGAACCCCCACCCAATCTAGGCGGTTAATTTCTGAGGTAGGCTGTAGAGCAGGGTCAGGCTCTGGGGCAGTATCTCTAGTCTCTAGGGTAGGTGTCAAGGTGGTTATCCAGGTTAATCTTCCCTTATCTCTGAATGCTAAATAGAAGAGGTATATCAGCAAAACCAACCATTGTATGATATCATTAGCATTTAGAGTGGATTTGAACCCTTTGAAAACTGGTGAGGCGGACCCAAAGAGATGGTTAAAGGGTTGGGAGAAAATTTCCCCTGGTGTCATTTCCTCACATAGGTACCATTATTAAAGTAACCCCAAAAACATACAGTTAGTGTGTGGTAGCTCTGAATTCATGTGCCTGCTTTCCAGAGGAAGTCAAAGATCTATGAATTCTTCACCTTATTAACTCATGAAACAAACTGGGTAACAGCCACAATAGCCTTAGTTATAGGACCCATGTTCAAATAAGGGCCTGCAAATGGGAGAAATATAGCCACGACCACATGCCACCCAAACCAGGGTAAGCTAAACCACATGGTGTCACTTAATGAGGTTTCTATATCAGCACACAAAAATTAATATTACTCAAGAACTGTTATTCTTTTTTACTCTATTTCTATCAATGTCCTTGAGCCCCATGCTGGGCACCAAAATCTGTCTTGGTTTGAAAAGACAGACTTGGTTTGTCTGTTAAGGAAGGCAGGAGCCTCCCCTGAAATGGAAAAAAACCCCATGATGCAGTAACACAAAACAACACTGACAGAGTCAGAGTACGACCTGACACCCTGTTGGTCAGGGTGTTGGTAGCAGTCCTCCTGGAGTGACAGATGCAGCTCTGTTGAAGCAGTGATCCTGTAGAAGGGTGTAGTTTTCCTCTGGAAATCCAGTGGGAAAGGGCTGCTCTTCTGAGAATCCAGTGGAGAAGGCTGCCCTGGTGTCTCAAAATATCAGATTATATCCACGAAGGAATGCTTGGCTCTTCTTCCTGGGTAGAGCATCTCCCAGTGCGATGATGTAATTTTATCAGTCATGCAGTGACACTCCATGGCTTATTAACAGAAGATATTTCCCAGAGGGAAGATTGGTTTGTGGAAGAGATAAAGAAAACTGCCCAATTAACAGAAGATAACTGTCACACCTCTAACAGATGGCAAATAGAATACATACTTATCTTTCAATCCAGGACAATGGGAAACAAACTTTTATGAATGTATGCTTCCTCAACATCTCCTGATTATTTTTCCTAGGCACTCCCAAGCCACACACTCACACTCCAGCAGGAGGAGTCCAGGATAACATGATGAAAAAAGACGAGATTATATCTCTTTCCCTTAGCATGATTCACAAACACCTAGCCTCCATGTGAGTATATAAAGTTTTTTTTGTGCATGTTTACCCCACCTCATTCATTATGCAAAATGTGGGGAGTCTTTAAAAAGTAATAGGAAAAATAATCATTATGTTCAAACACACAAATAAAAAGAAATATGACAAAATGTTGTCTTCTCCAAAAGTAATGAAAAGTACTTTTTATACACTTACATTCATCAAGGATAGAACCTCTCTGTAATATGAACATTATACCTGTAAGTCTTTTACAACTGCCAAAGAAGAAACTTTGTACAGGAAAAATCTTCATTAAAGCAAATTACAGCATTTTTTGTTTTGTTGCATAAAGAACTAGAAAAAATGAGGGCTATTACAAAATTCCCTTAACAATTAAAACAACATTCTAACTTCTGAAATGCTTTATATTCTCCATAAACACTACCAAAGACTACCTATACCTATTTTCAACTCCTGGACAATGATAAGCCACTGACAATGTTGGAAGAGTCACATCTGATATTGGTTAGATGACGTTTTAAAAGAATAATGCATCCACCACAAAAAATACTAAGAAATAAATTCTAAAACAGTTACCTCACATCTTAATTACAGTAGTGAAAACATCTACTTATCTTAAAAATTTGACAGTTACTAAAGAAGTATTTCAATGAGGCAGCATTGTTTCCAGCTATGTTGCTTCAACAATAAGCCTTACATACAGTCTGCTTGCCACTTTTCTTCTTGTTCATGTACCAAACAGGTTCCTCATACCCATTATTTGTCAAGTCATACTAAATTACAGTAAGTTGTGGAAATTCACCTGTATTTAAAAACAAACCCTGACAGTTTATGTATAGAGATAGAACTTGCTAAAGCGTCACAGTCTTAGAAGGATTGGTGTGTGCAAAAAAAAAGGTTATTACTGATAAAGCTTTGGTGCACAACTAATTTGTTTATCTATATGGACATTGCTCCATATGGGAGCTAAGTAAATACTACCTTAGGAAAAAAACAAAACCAGAAACAAAACATCAAAATGAAAGCAAAAAAAAACCCTAAGCAGTTCTTGAGTAGGTAACTTTCCATAGGCCTGACAAAAACTAAAAATCTTCCAATTATGTGCAAATCTCCTTCTCTAAAGTTTAGCCCCCAAATCTTTCTAGCAGTTTAAGGCCTAAATAATTAATCTTCACCTTTTCCACAGTTTCTGGAAAAATGAGAAGGGAAGAATCTTTATGTAGCCTTTCCAACTGCAATTAATATTTTCAAAATTGAAAGAAGTGGCTTGCAAGTAGAAAAGCTACTCTATTAGAAGGTTCGTGTTGAATTATTTTGGCATCAGTGTGTAATTGAATAACTTTCACTGAAATCAGGGGCATCTCAATGATAATTCTACAAGAAGTTAGGAAAAGGAAGTATATACAATAATTTTGTCTTCACATTAAAAAGCAAAATCCTAAAATCAGTGGGCACTTTGAATTTATCACCTCTACCACAAAATATTTTAAAGTATTCTTCAGGCAAACTTAATTAGATCTCTTGCTGGTACACAGTATGGTCAAAGCAGGAAGTTTAAGGTGATAAAAGTAAAGAAAATTACATTGTGATAAGGATCACAAGAGCAAACTGTTCCTTAACAGGCCCTCCTCATTATACAATATCTTTTAAAAGACATTTAATTCAATAAGTATTGCTGATAAGAAGACAACGGATGCTAAGTAATTAAAACATAATTTTGTCATTTGTTTGCCCTCCAGCCTACAAAACTGCTAAGAAAGCAACTAACAACAATTACAATTAACAAAATTTACTGTAACTGCAAATTTAGAAAAGAGAATAGCAGATGTGAAGGATGATGTCCTTACTAAGCCAGTTTGTAAAAGGTTTCTATATGTGTCTAAAGGCAACAAGCTTCCCACAAATAGAGGTATGCATACATTTTTGTAAGATACATAATTCTTCCTTTATTTGGAAGTATATTTGCACTGTAAGAAAGAGCAAAAAGGAAAGATTGTATTTAAAAATAGGGGAAAATTGTTCTCAAAAGCATAAAAATTAGCTAGAAGATTTAGGATAAGTGTTACTACTGAAAACTAATTCTTACTTAAAAAGAAAATTACTGGATTTTAATTTGACCTCATGTCACACAAATTATCAATACAACTTCATGGAAATATTTTCCATTTATTTTCAGCTGTTATAAATACGAAGAGCCAATTTCCAAATTAAAATAAATTAATTTATTGAATGAAAATTTTGGCATAGATTCTGGACAATAAGCCACAATGCAGGGATACAGCTCCGAGCCCGGGTGTCAGCAGCTGGGTGACAGGATAACTGACAGAGTGTCCGGATAGCACTGTTCACACTGCGGTCTTGGAACAGCGGGTTTTTATACAGTTTAATTTGCTGGAGGCAACCTTGTATTCAGAGTCCAAAAAGTCTAAAGTTATTCAATTGAGTCTTTGGGTTGTTGCAGCCGAAAACAATGCTCTTCCGAGGCTTGGATGAATTACGGTTGAAGACTTCATCAGTGTCCAGGAAGGTGGTGATGTCTCTGATAAGCTGCATATTTTCATCTGATAGCTTATCGTAGTGTTAACTATCGGGTGGGTCTTCCCGGGATGGGTCACATCCTTCCAGCTCCGACTTTTGACTTGTAAATCCTTTCCTGGAAATCTAATCAATACCAAGAGACCACCCATTCCTCTGCTTTACGGGAACCAGCCCTTGCAGGGGTGGATGGCCTCGATATGTTTCAGTCTAATACAAAAAGTAGCTTGATACAAAATACACTTTCACCTCTTATATATATGTATGTACCAAAAATATACCTTCTATCCCAAACATATGCCCCCCAAGGACATATCTCTATGTGTCTACAAAAATATTCTTGTGCTACCTACACAGGTATTTATTAGGATATACCCATTATGTCCCACATATGTGTTTCACAAGAAACATACCTTTATGTGTCTACAAAAGTATTCCTGTGTTTATATAGGTATCTTTTATATCTGATGTTTATAACTTTTATAGGCATGAATTAGGGCACATTCCCATAACATCAGCCAAAGCTGAAAAATTTCTATTAAAATTATTGTGAGGAGAATCTATTTATAAAAATAATATTCTAAACCAATATACTTTTCTTGCAGTTTTATGGCAATTGAAAATTAACAAAATTGTGAGTATATATATTATTCAACCTCTTGAGTCTCACACAAGATGAAATGTTCTGGAGTCTAACCAGTGTGGGGTACAAAATTGGAAAAAATTCTTCCAGGTTAGTTTTTGTAGGTTATTTCTTTTTGTGTAAGTATCACTGTCCTAAATTCTTGGATATGACCTAGTATGGCCATGTTGAGTCCTCTTTTGAAGACTGGGCCTGCAGCATAGTTCCTGCATAAATCAAGGAAGAAATAGAAGATTCCTTGCCTTTTGCAGATGGAAAACTTGAATGAATATATTTGGCCCATATATTTGGGACAATGATGGCTGGCAATACTGAGAAGAACTAGTAGAAAAGTTAATCCATGTGGTCTCAGCTAGCCATCTCAACTTTTAAAATGTCATTTGAGGGGAGGCACTGGAAAGCTCTGAAGAGAAACCACACTATTGCAAAAGAAAACCAATGAGACCTTATTTACCCCTGAAAGCCACATGGCAAAGATACCTAGCTTCAATAAAAAACAAGACAAAATGATGTCCCTGTTATCGTAACAAAAGACACAGACTCCAAAGGCTGGATTTGCAGAGATTCAACCACTTTACTTCAAATTCCCTTCTTTTATACACTCTTCTGATCCAACTGGACCAGATTGGTCAATTAATCAATACATTTCGCCTGGTTGGCTAGCTAGCTCAACCCCCTTCTTATAAACAATCTTTTGGAGAACAGGAAAACAGAAAACAGGAAAAACAGCACCTGCAGGTTGTTTAGACCAAAGCTATCATTGTTTATATTAAAACTACTCAGAGTCTCACAAGCCAATCCTGGGAAAACTTAGTTTTCTCACTCTCTAACCAGGCTGTGGTAACTACAAAATGAAGTAAATTTTGTTGCTGATGCTTCCAGGCTGCTGTAGAAGATATAGCTTACCTTTGTCAGCAAATGCAAGGGTAGTGGATACTTTGAATTTTGAGCTTAAACATGCCGCACTTTTATCTAATTAATTCTTCTCAGGAAGATTCTTCCAATTGCTTCTCCATAAATCCTGCTGGATTGAGCTCAAAACATACATATATTTACATGCTCTTCTTTCATGAAATCTGTATGTCCCTTTTTGTGGTGGCTAATAGCTGGCCTGGCACAGATCTCCAAGAAACTGCAAATTTCAAAATCCCAAACTGTTTCAGAGAGAATTTCACAATACGCAGCTGTACCACCAAGTTGGAGCTGTTGTGCCTGGGGCTACGGGTTTCTATGCCCAGTGAGTTTACTTTCTTTCTTTCTCCACAATACAGCAGCAGCTTGGGACTGCAGCACCAACTCCAACTGGGTCCAGTCAGCCAAACAGAAGCAGAGGAACTAACACCACAAGGAGAAGGTTGAGTTGAACAGGACTTCTCTGCCATCTTGCCTTTGCCCCATGAGCCACGAAGCTGACTAAAGAGGTAGTCATATTGGGCGAGGGATTTGTCTGTGTTTAGGATTAGGTTTCTTCAAGAAATTTTCTTCCCATTTGTTGCCATGGAAATAGCAAACGGATGTTGATTAAGAGACATTGTCTTGGCATACCGTTGGAATGGTTCTGGGGGAGAGGGTGGGCGGGAAGCAGTTTTTGGCAATTTCTTAGCTGGAGGTGGAGCAGTCTTTTACTGGCTTGCAGGGGAGACAGTTGTGGTGGTTGGTGCTGGACTTTTCCAGCCCAGGGGATCTGGCACTGCTGTGAAGTTTTCTCCTGACTGCCTGTGAAAAGCACCAATCACTTGTTTTACACTTTTAGAAGTTTAATAATAATAAAAAAAATAGTAATGGAAGTAGTAATAAATAATAAGGAAAATCAGGACAATAAGAGACAATAAAACAGAGAATTACGGATATCCGGGTATCTGGTATTCCACCACCAGGCACATCTTGCTATCAAAGGATTACCCCTTAAAAGCAATAACCTGTTGCATATTCATATAGCTCATACATGATTCAAACATTCTTTTCAAATTAGGGTATTTCTGTTCAATCTCAGCTTCCCCCCCATCTTGTAAATCAACCCCCATGGCTCCTCCAAGTCTGAGCTTTCCCCATAAGGAGGTAATAATTCTTCTCTTGGCATCTTGGTGTCTGTTGCTGTTATCTCTATCTAGATAGGATAGTGTGAAGAATTTCTTAACTGTCTTTTCCATTCCTTGAGCTAGTTACAAAAATTACCTTACATCACACAGTTTCTATTTTAATATTATGCTATAGCCTAAAAACTATATTTACCACACTACTCAAAAAAGAATAATACAGCTCTACTTAAAGGGATTAATACAGTATAACTTTCCAACACAACACATATACTATTCATTTTAATATTTGCGAAAAGCCAATCATAAAATATGCATTTTTCACACTGCCTATTGGTGAGGCCACTGCTTACAATGAACTGCCAGTGGACTAGGACTCACTCTGAAGCACCCACCCTCATCAGGAGAGACCCCCACCATTTGCGTGGGTATTTCCAAGGGAAAAGACTGGGCCTCCACCTCCTCCCTCTCTCTCTCTCTCTCTGGAGAGACCACCTCCCAGCTGCTGGTAGACTAGAACCTCACTGAAGCCACCATTGCCAGGATACTGCACCCAGTATCCTGGCCTCCAGTCTCTCCACCTTCTATTTCTTCCCAGAGCCACCATAAACCCCTTGGGAGGCTCGGGGCTTGTATCAGAGCACCTCCTGAAGCCACTACAAGTGAGTCCCTACACCCCCTCTACCTCAACATGAGTCATCAGCAATTCCAGCCAGTTGTGGTCATAACTACACCAAAGGGCGGGAAAAGGGTGTTATTGAGTTTTCTTTTTTTTTTGACTTGTTGCTGTTGTTGTTTGGGTTGTTTTATATGTGTGTGCGTCTGTATATATATATAAATATATTCTAGTAAAGAACCATTGTTATTCCTTTTTTCCTATCTTTGCTGGAAAGCCCCATAATTTCAGAGTTATAAAAATTTGGAGGGAGGGGGTAATCTTTTCCATTCCAGGAAGGTTCTTGCCTTCCTTGGCAGACCCCAGTCTTTTAAATTAGGACACTCCACCATATTGTTTTGTTCCTGGGAAGTCTACAGGATTCAGCACATTACTATCTAGTGCTTATTACTGTTATCTTGGTTGTAGCTGTTTTGTTTTTTAGTAAACAGTTACTTTTTCACTTACATCTTCTTGCATTCATCTCTCCTTATTGATTAAAATTATTTAAACTAAAGGGGAGGGAGCTTGCTTCCCAGGCTCCACCCTGCAAATTGTCTTAAACAAAGATAAGTATGTGATTAATTTTTCATACTAATATTTTATTCAAAATATTTTCAGAATTTAGTGAATAAATTTTGAAATTTAATGTGAGAAATTTATGTCATTTGAACTTCACAAACTGATTTCTTACCCTTCAAAGGGAAGTTGCCACCTGAACAAATATTGGAATTATACGGAAGCCCTGAATCTTTAGGTTCACATCCCTAACATTCAGTTCAGGTCATATGTAGCACTGAACTGAGTCCCATTTTAAACACAGACAGGTTTAAAAAGCCTTAGACATTTGCGTGTCTACAGTGACCAAAAAAAAAATTTGTCTGTACTGTATCTATTTGTTCAAACATTTGAAAAACTCAGCTTTTAGCTGACAGAAAAGTTTCTCCTATTTTTAATATTTAGAGATTACATATTTATAGAAAACCAACATCGATTTTTCTCTTGTGAAGCAAAGTTTCTATTCTCCCATTTATCTCTCTCTGCAAGAGCCTTAATTTGACATGGTGCATACTATTCAAATGAGACTTGATTAGTTTGTTTTAAAATGACATCCAAAATGACAGATCCTTACTGGAAATACCTCATGCAATACAATTAAGGGCTTCTGCCTTTTTCGTGGTAGGTAAGCGTCATGGTTTGACATTGGCAAAATGCTAGGCTGTCCTGAAAGCTGCTCACTCCCTGCTACAGCTGGACAGAGGAGTGAAAACTTGAAGGAAGGGTTCATGAGTTGAGATAAGGACAGGGAGAAAACACTCTAAGGGCAAAACAGGCAAAGCTTAGGGATACTGTTAGAAATGAGAAGCTTGACTCAGCCAATATACCAAGCAGTAATTCAATTTATTAATTAATATGATAGCATATGAGCAAAAACAGGGCTAGGTACAGTGGTGGGGGTTTTCCCCTCCAACTGCACACTGATTGCTGGGCTTTCTGGTATTTATTGATCATACTCATGCATATTCATAAGCTTTCTCAGCAGTTTCTGTTTCCAGTTTTTTACGTCACAATTCTATACTTCAGGATCGTAAATCCATGATGGTGATGTTTGGTTCTTTTCTAATTTCTATACTCTATTGTGACCTATTCCAGGTTTCAATACCCAGGATGTACATCCCAGGATGTGTATCCCAGATGGTGGGGTCTAGCTTCCAGATGTGGGGTCCAACTTCTATTTTCTAGGACTATTAATCTATCATCATATTAATCTATCTAGGACTATTATCTATCATATTAATCTATGATAGATTAATAGCTTCCCTTTTCGAAATCATTAATCAGTGATGTTGATGTCTACCTTCTTTTTTCAGGATGTTTTCACCGTTTTGTTAGCAGCTTGGGATAGGTTCACTTCCCTCTTTTGTTTAAATCTTTTATACATTCTAAATCTACAGTTTAAAATCCTTAATGCAAAGCAACATTCTAAAGCTACAGTTTAAAAAATCCCTAATACAAAGCAACATTCTAAAGATATAATTCAAAGGTTCTTATTACAAAACAGCGTAAGACTTATAATAGTAAATTGCAGACCAAAGATTGGTTCAAAGGCCTTCTCCCATGCTTTGCTTTTTTCTGTTGTTTATTAGAAATCATCTTTATAACTCATCCCTTGGCTGTGTTCCACACATTTCATAATTATAATTACGCAGGTTACTTTTATTTACCTGACACGAAACACAATTTTGTATTTCACAATACAAAGTGAGTTTATTAGGGGAGGATATCCTCCCAAAATCAGGGGAGGATAATGAGCAGTAAAATAAGCCCTTAAAAACACCTCTTCTTCCCCCAACTCCTTCTTCCTTCCCACCGACAGCACAGGGAGACAGCAGGGTGGGGGTTTTCATCAGTTTGTCATCCAAGGTTTTCTTCCACTGCACAGGGAGAGAAGTCATTCCCCTCTGAGACTGTGAGGTTCCTTCCACAGGAGACAGTTTTTTGCAAACCTCTCCAATGTGTGTCCAATCTCACAAGCAGCCGTTCTCCCAAAACTGCTGCAACCTGAATTCCTCCCACAGGCAAATAGTCCTCCCAAAACTGCTGTGGTGTGGGTTCACTCTTCCACGGGGTGCAGTCCTCCAAGGACAGGCTGCTCCAGCTTGGAAGTAGGGGCCCCCTCTCTCCATTGGGTCTCCCACTGGATCATGGCTTCCTCTAGGCATCCAGCCAATCTGGTGTGGGCATCTCCCACATGGGCTGTGGCTATATCTCTGAATCCCCTGTGGACCCCCATGGGCTACAGAGGGACAGCCGGCCTCACAATGGTCATCGCCATGGCCTGCAGAGTAATCTCAGCTCTGGCACCTGGAGCACCTCCTCCCCTGCCTTCTTCACTGACTTTGGTGTCTCCATGTTGTTTCCCTCACATTTTCTCACCTCCTCCTCTTCTCTGGCTGGAATTAAAACGGTGCCCCTAACTTTATTTTAATTTCTTCTTAAATATGTTTTTACAGAGGCATTACCAACATCTCTGATTGCCCCAGGCTTGGTCAGTGGCATGTCCATCTTCAGAACCATCAGGGATGGGCTCTGCTAGACATTGTGGAAGCTTCTAGCAGCTTCTCACAGAAGCCACCTCTGTGGGCCCCCACTGCTACCAAAAACCAGGCCATGCAAAACTAGTAACACAGTAACAACAGTGACACATACCATACAGTTAAGTCTTTCCATGTTAGATAATAATTTTAATTAATTATTTTGAATTATTTCCACCTTACCATAAACTTTCCTGATATAGTCTAAATACGTGACATTTTATGTAAATGTCTTCCAGCTTTGTAAAAAAGTGTATTTCATCAGCATACTCCTATTTTTGTTCCAGATTATTAATAAAAACAAAAGCCCAAACTGTTACAAGTACTACTAACTGGAGAACTCTATGATTGATTTAATTGGGATTTTTTATTGTCATTAAACCACAATACAGCAAAGATAATGCAAAATACACCACCAACTTTGCAGTCTGAAACAACACTGTAGAAAACCTTCATTAAACACCATTTCAGTGGCTTTAGTAAATTTACAAAATTGATGAACTTGCAGAAAATGTATGTAAATACATGCAGCAATAACTATATTAGTAACATGTCGTACCTGAAAATGCACTTTTTACCACTGCAGGATCCATTTTTTTATAGGTGATTAAAAAAAAAAATCTTCAAAAGTAATCCCATCAATTGTGTTCTGTGTTAGAACATGGTCTTAAATTTATTCCACTGAATACAGATACTTTTGAGGAGGTGATGGCAAATTCCTTTGCTCTTTCAGGCACAAAGTGTTTGAGAGCTTTGATCCATAGCAAGTAAGAACAAGTAGGAAGAAACAAAAGCTACTTTCATTAAATGTTAAAATAAAACAGTCAACACTAAGCCCTGCTTATCATTTTAAGACTATTATGCAAGCTTTCAGTTTAGTTAACAAGGCTCTTAAACTTAGTTTGGCCTGCCAAAGAGACACTGATATTTGATGCTGTTGAACGTGGAAACCACCTTCTCACTAATTCACAAAGACAGCACCCTTAGCTGGGCATTTATATATATTGACTGAGAAGCCTGGAGGGGAAATTGGACAACTGCCTTTTATCTGTAATTGACAGTAGGAACACTTCTAGGTGTTCCTAGTGTGAAAAGGCAGACATTAGTTTAAGGCATCCTTAGTGTTAGGACACAGCAAACTGCCCTGCACTGCATCACCCTTCTTGCCTAAAATTGCAGCATCAGCTTAATGACTGCTTTGCCTTGTATAATAAACATAATAAAGATATTTTTTACAGAATGTTATGAGAATGTGCCTTAATTCATGCCTATAAAAGTTATAAGCATTAGATATAAAAGATACCTGTATGAACACAGAAATGCCTTGAAAACTCATGTGTCCTAAGAAACACAAATACAAAACATAGTATGGATACACGTTTGAGTAGTATAAGAATACTTCTATAGACACACAGATGTATCTCTTTAGAGGGAGACATATGTTTAAGTAGAAGGTATATTTTTTGTATATTTTGTGCCACACTGTTTTCCTGTATAAGACTAAAACATGTCGAGGCCATACACCCCTGCAAAGGCTGGTTCCCGTAAGGCAGAGGAATGTGTGGTCTCTCGACTTTGATTAGATTTCCAGGAAAGGATTTACAAGTCTAAAGCCGCAGCTGGGAGGATGTCATCCATCCTGGAAGATTCATCGGTAGTTCACCCAGATAAGCTATCAAGATGAAGATATGCAGCTCATCACCACTTTCCTGGACGCTGACAAGATCTTCATCCATAATTCATCCAAACCTCGGAAGGACATTGTTTTCGGCTGGGACAACCAAAAGACTCACTTGAATAACTTTAGACTTTTGGACTTTGAATACTGAGTTGCCCCCAGCTAATTAAACTGTATAAAAACCCACTGCTCCTGGACAGCGGGGTGAACAGTGCTATCCAGACACTCTGTCAGTTAGCCTGTCACCCAGCTGCCGACACCCGGGCTCGGAGCTGTTTCTCTTTATTGTGGCTTATTGTCCAGAATCTATGCCAAAATTTTCATTTAATAAATTTATTTTATTTTAATTTGGAAATTGGCTCCTCGCATTTATAACAGAGAACAATCACAAAGGTAATTTAAACCCACTCTTTGATTTTGCAGTGGACTAAACTGATAGCATTCTCAGAGAGGCAAACTACAAAACTACAAAAACACATCCTATGGGGTACTTGCATACAACTCCCTTGGAACATTCAGCATTGCCCCACCATGCCTGTTGTTATGGGGCTGTGTTGCAGTGTGATGCCTCAGAATTCCGTTCTCCCCGGAAAATTCCTTCCCCAGGTGTCAGTCACCTCCCTGACTCCTGCTGAGAACTGCCTGTCAAACTAGGAGCATCAAGTGATTGGGCAGATTCAAAAGATGCCTTAGACCCTGGAGGATATTGAGCAATTCAGGTGTCCCTTTGTCCCCTGGAACCTCCCTCTCCCTTACCTGGATTGGTGGGCTTGCTACCTCTCCCCTCCTCCTCTCCCCCGGGGTTAAAAAGGTGATCAGGCCATGCGGCCGGGGTCAGTTGGAAGCAGTCAGAAGGCTGTTAAGAGCTCTGATAGGAGTTCTGTTGGAGCAGTTGCTAGATTCAGAAGCCTGCGGGCCAGAATAAAACCTCTGGATTAAACCCTCCTTCAGAACTGACTTCTTTTTCCTCCACCATTGCCTTGAGTCTCTCTGGCAAAGACCAACACCACCTCCGGAGCCCAGCAAGTCTGGACTTGTTGCCACATGAGCTAACTAATAGTGTCCTTTGGGGCTGAACACCTCAATTGCTGTTATTTGGCTCAGACGCAGGGGCCAGACAGGTCAGGGCATGTCCCATCGGCAATATTGGTAATATCCCAATAGGGCTGGAGTACTGTACCTGTGCACTCATGTTCTACTCTTCTATACACATGGTTGTTTAATCTCTCATTGAAAGGAGTGTTGGGCTTTAGATTGGTCATGAAATATGCTATTACTACAGACATCATCAGCATTAGCAGTAAGTGTAAGTTATAAATCAGTTATAGTAGCTGCAACTAGCATACCTGATTGTATGTATAGACAATATTACAGACAGCTGGAAAGACTGTTTCAGCTGACTGTTTCAACTCCCTGTAAACCAACAATGAAAATTATGTCATAGAATCATAGGATCACTGAGGTTTAAAAAGACTTACAAGATCATCAAGTCTAGCTGTTAACCTAGCATTATGATAGAAGTTCATGTAGATTTGACTCTGCTAGCAAAAATTGAATTCTGAATAAAACTAAACCCATATCTGAAAAATATTTCACAGGTATCAGAGAGAAAATACTCTGTGGTTCTGTAACATAAAGGCCATATCTTTTTAAATGGCCTTCAGCTGGCAAGAACAAATAATTACTGCAAATAACTACAAATAAAATGCTACAGTAACTCAGTTCCGTAACTCAGTAACTCTTCTATAACTCAGTTCTCAAAAGAATTTATGACAGATAAGCCTAGAAATTCTCACAAAACATCCATTTAGTAGATGGTATGCATAATAGATTAGTTTACGGGCAATACTCTATTCACAGGAACTTGTTTATTAAAAAGTAAAATTATGTGGTTAATCAAATTTAAAAATAGCTATTTATTTTATCTACTACACAGTAAAAAACAATGTTCAAATGGCTCAAAAATAACAGTACCCAAGCATTTTTGATAAAAAATAAACAACTCGAATGAGGAACTGAAAGAATTTCCTTAGATTGTAAACAAAGGAAAAAAATTGCATTCTTCTAACTTTGATCACTAAAATCAGAGAAGAAATTCAGCTTTATCAATCAAAAATCAAACCCAGACTTGCATGCAATAACAATATTCAGTGTGTTTGAGTTAGACACATGCACACATATGTTTGTTTGCAGTGTTCCAAAAATAGGATTTTGAGAAGCTTTTGAGATTAGAAAATTTCTGCAAAGGAGATTTGAATTTTGAATCACTTTTTGCATTAAACTGTACTCCACTCTTCTGTCATACTATAGTTTGGGCATCATGTTGCTGTTTAGTGGTATGTCAAGTGGTATATCATATATGTATATGGTAACTCATAGTTTTTACTCATTTGTATAAGCCAAAAGAAATGGAAAAAATATTCTGTAACCTTCCAGTGAAAGTCTGGCAGCTAAACTTCAGTGGGTTCATAAATTTGGATAAATGTTTCATTTTTTTTTTCAATCTCTTTATCTGGAAGCATGGCTGGTAATGTTTCCAGAGAGCTGATTTTCTCCAAGGATTTCAAAATCTTTTTGGTTTCTCCAAGCCAAAAAAAGATTAAGAATATTGTTTCTGCCATAGATTTTGTATTTCCATTTCCAGACCTGGTTCAAGCCAGGAAGGAAGAGCTATAAGAAAAAAAATTAAATACCATAAACAAATAAAATACAAATTAACATTTTCAACTATTAAAAAGGTTCAGCCTCAGATTTATATGAAGGTACATGTTCATTCTGTATCTTCAGTGCTAATTTTCTTATGTCCCTGAAAGAAAATGCACCATAAACAACATCTGTGATTAAGATCTGTGTGCAACATTTGTAAAGAGTTTTTCCACAGCATTGGGTGTTGACTGAAAAATTAAATGACAAAGTGCTTAAAAAAGTCCTCCAGTTGTCTTTCTGCATTTTCTCACACTCGAAACAAATAAAAATAATATTTGATCCAAACTTATAGTTGCTTACTGTCCTGGTTTAGGGCAATTTTGGGAGGAAACCCTCTAAAGGGGTTTCCTCTAGAAAAACAAATTCAAGTGGTCCCTCCCCCAGCTGGTTCAGGAAAAAGATTTCCTCAAAGAAAAGTGGTAAAAAAACTATTTATTTAACAGGCAAAGCATTCACTAGCAAAAAAAAAAAAACCAACCAAAAAAACCCCAAAAAAACCCCCAATATTAAACCATAAGACCTCTTGCCACTCCAAAAGAGATGACAAACTCAGAAAAGTCCCCTCCGTGGGCTGTAGTTCGGTTCACTCAGTCTCTTATCAGTCCCTCTGGCACAGAAAATGCTGCAGGACAGGCCCAGCCCAGCGGGCCACAGATGCAAGCTGCCAATGCTCTTCTGGGTGTTCAGTCCAGAGAAGGTTTAAACAGCTCCAAAGAGAAAGAAAACCCACAGTCCAGGGAACTTCTCTGCCTCAGCTAGCTAAAACTAACTAAAAGCAAAGGAGAGCTCTGTCCTGCTGTCTGTGCATCCACAGACAACACAGTCCAGGAGCAGGATGCAGGGGAGCGAGTGCAGTTTCTGATAACAAACTCCACACTTTTTCTCTTCCCGCTTCACTCTCAGAACAAGTCTTAAAGGTGCAAAACTTATTATCCAGCACAAACAGAGCAGACGATTGGGGATACAGGCATCATATAGTCAACTCAGGACACTTACAAAATATATGTTGGAGATACTGATTGTCAATGTATATTGAACAAAAATCATAAGGACACTAGAAGAAGTGTTTTAATGATTGCATGCCAAAAGCCTGAGAGAAGAAAAATACTAAATATTCAAATCAAAATTAATCAATATCAACAAATTTACTCCCATTTTTGACTTTGGACTAAGAGTACTGCCCATTTACTTTATTGTTGACCTGTTAATTGATGGTATGAAGAAATGAAGGTCCTTGTGTTCTGTGCTACAGAAAAACACCCATTTCCTTACTGAACTCTTGGACTGAAGGAAATATATTTCCTATTTGGTCTTAGTGGACTAAAATAAAAAGTGCTGGCAAGAACTAAGTTATGCCAAGAATTACAACTGTTTAAAAGGGGTTTAAGAAGCTACAGATGCTTAAGTGTTTAGTTCTTGCATAGATGGATATTAAACTTAACAGCTAGATATAAATTGTGTTAAATCAGCATTTCCTTCACTATCTGAGGTCTAAGAAAGCTTTCCATACTTTTCTGTACAGTGTTTCCCCCCAACACTTCAGAATATGAGCCTTTTATTTTGATTTATTTCTTAAAGGAAGACCTGAACAGAAGGTCAGACAAGATAATCCACCAACAGTCCTTTACGGATAGAATTGTGAATGCTTAGGCTTTTTGTTTTCTTTTTAAATACTTATCTAGATTTACCCCTGTTTTCAGTTACTTTTAGTACTTCATGACATTTGTGCATATTCAGGGGCTTCCTCAGTTATGTTTTTACAAAAGAATAGTTTGAATTCAACAAATCCAATACAAGTAAATGTTCAGATACACAACTTCAAATATGTAAATTGCCTAATAAACTTACTCAAATCACTTGGATTATTCACAAGCCTGTGAGGAAGTACTTACATAAGGAAGGTCAGGAGCAATGCTTTTGTCTTGGTTCTGGCAAGGACGGGGTTAATTTTTGCAGTAGGCATGAAGGGGTGTGGTTAGAACCTGGAGGTTATTCTTTAGAACTGCTGCAGTGAGGGTGGCTGTGACAAACCTCCTTGGTCCCCAGACTTCAGGACAAGGGTGGTGAAAATTAAAAGGAGCAGAAACTATGGAGTTGCCTGGAAAAGAACTTCAATAAAGGGAAAAAAACCAACAAATGTGGAGAAGCCATAAGTAGTATGGGGCGAGGTCTAAAGGCCAGAAACAAAGGGGAAGCAACAATATATACTCTTGGGGTAGAACATTCTAGAACTATAACCATATAGGGGAAACAAGTAACCACTAGGGGAGTAGAACTTGGACAACTTAATATAATAACACTAAAGTCTTAGGGGACCTCTCAGGCTCGCCCTAAGTTAAACAAATTATTCCCAGGGCTCAAAACTAACACTCGGTTCTTTTGGGGTAAAATCTGGCTAACTTCAAGTCACAGCTGAGCCAATTCCCACATAGGACCTCATTTCATTGCCAGGGAAAGGGGTCTCTTCAGGTCAAGTGAGTGTGGTGCAGAGTGGTCAGATATTCTCTCTTGTAGGGCTTTCCCTGATGAGTCATAATGTTTCTTCTATCCTCTGTCAGTAGTATTGTTGCTGTTGCTGTTTGTTTTCTTATCTCATTGTTTCCAGTAAATTGTTCTTATCTCAACCTGCTATCTTTAGTTCTTGTGTCTCCAATTCTTCTCTCCAGTCTGCCACAGAGGAAAGGAGAATGGGAAGGTAGGGAGTAAAGCAAGTGGCAGTGTGGTTTGGAGTTACAGTGTAAACACTGAATTGGGGAGTACTATTCCTAAACCATGATAGCTTTATACTCTGAAGTATTCTGCACAACCTTGTGATATGCTGCAAATGGAGTCCTGAAGCATTGTCTGTGTGCAAGGACAGTTTCATAACTTCATGCAACACAGCATAATAGTCATAAATAACTGTTAATAATAAATTCACAATTAAAATCCTACTATTTACCATTTACTATTTTTTAAAACGTAATTTTGCAGCTAAAATATCAATTTAGAGACAACATGGGGTTTTGGCAGTTTTTTGTGTTCCTTCCAATTCTCTGACTAGAAGCAATAGAAGATTATAACAATACTTAATACACAACAGCAGCAATATGAAATCTACTCTTTCTGCAGCTAGTAGCAAGAGTAGTGATATGGATTCTATATTCTGTATTAAGTTGCATGTATTAGAGCATGATAATGTTATAGTACTCTAGGAAATGTTGACATAATATGCTGAAACACATTTGCCCACTTAAATCATTGTATACATATGGGGTCATTTTAAAAACTTAGCAGGGAAATTAAAACTGCTCAACTGCCCCCTTTCAAGAGTGGAGGGGAAAACAAAACAAAACCCTCAGAGAGATTATAGGTTAGAGTCACAATTTGCTAAAGAAAATAGTAATAAACACAACAATAAAAAGAGAACTGCACAAAGAGAGAAATGGTTTAACCAACAGAAGCAAGATATCACCTGGTTCCATCTAGGGCAAAACCAAGATGGCACAGAGGCCCTTGCACTTGACCATGTGGGCCAAGAGGACAAAAAGAAACAAGTGACAAACAAGTTCCCATGGTTTAACACCTTTCCCTGACAAGACAAACCACAGTGAATAGGGTCAAAATAGCTACCTGCGAATCTGTTTCATCCAAAGCAGGAATCACACTGACAGTAAGCTGTGTCTGGCAGTGGAAATGCGGGTACAGGCTCTCACTCCCACTGTGGCACACCAGTGGTGAGTGGTGTGAGTGCATGGGCTCTCTCCCTCTCTCTCTCTCTTTATCTCTCTGAGGATGGTAGCACAGAAGCAACCAAGCAGGGTTCCAATGAGGGTCTGTGGCAGCTCCTCACAATGTGGGCCAGGGAAAGGAGAGAGGTGTGGTTCCGGAACAGCTCCAACCCTCATTCTGTGGCAGCAGAATGTATCACAAAATTGCTCCAAAACAGGTCTAGATTATGAAATGGCTCTGAGGTGACACCGACCTGCTCTGGTGTGTCTCCTTCCTCTGAACCAGCAGCTATTGCACCCTCAGTGGCCGTAGCAGCTTTATCTCAGTACTGAGCAGCCATACATTCACAAGACCCTTGGTCCTGCATGCTCTCCTCTCTCCAGTCTGGGCTAAAAGAGAGCCATGACCCTTCCAGCCCCTCTGCCTTCCCTATTGAAACTACCCCCGCCCCCCAAAACTGTGAAATGGGTGATATTGATTATTCAACACTGAAGCTCTACTCCCTTGCTTTATAACCACAACAATATATAATACTGTAATTCTGTAAGCATTTCTGGGCATATGCACAGAAATACATCCTACAATGAAAAGGAATGGGTTTCATAACCTATGCTGAAAGCCATCATAAACTTTCTGAGAATCAAAGAGCTACAATCCTGGTCATCCAAACATGGGTGTTTAAGGAAGCACTAAAGAAGTTCTACCATATTTCTTGATTATCAGTAAAATAAATGGATATCTTCATAAAAGGGAGACATAAAGAAATGGACAACATAGCAAAGACTCATCAATAACAAAAATGTTTTTTCTACTTGCTCTAAACACATGCACCTACATAGGATTTCCACAGTAGGAAAATGGTATGATCTCTGGTTGTTTCTTATTTTGGAAGCTAGGTTTCTGGGAAAAAGTGACAGGATTTTCTAAAATAGTATTAATTTTCTGGTTTTTCACTGATCTGAGAACATTAATACATCACTTGTACAAAATAATACATTAATCATTAATTCATCATTGTGGAACGAAGTGGGAATTCACTATCAGAATACCCTGGTGTCAGAGAAGACCAATAGCACACGGGGTTGTAGCCCATAATGTAGCTGGCAGATTGAGGGAAAGAAATTGTTTCCCTTTCCTTAGAATCTAGAATACTCCATCTAATTTTTGGTCCCCTCGGTAAAGAAGGATGTTGTTAAACTGAGCCAAATTCAGTGGAGGACTACCAGAAGAGTGGGGCTGGAGCACTTACTATGTGAGGAGAGGCTGAGGGACCAGACACTTTTCATCCTGGGGAAGAGACAGCTTCCGGGGAACTTGATGGCAGTCCCTCAATACCTCCAGGTAAGTCATTGAAGAAACAGGTCCAGGCTCTTTCTCAAGGTGTTTGGTGGGAAAATGAGAAGAACTGATCAAAAATGGAAATGGGAAGTTCCAAGATGTAACCAGCAAGAATTTTATATCACAACAAAAATTACACAGTAAGCAGGTTGTCCAGTAAATCTGTGCAGCTTCTCTCCTTGGAGTTTTTGAGAAGTAAAGTAGACTAGAGAGCTCCTGAACTATTCTTTAATTCTAAGGTATCTGCAGAATTAATGTTCTGCAGAAAAACATCAGCAAGGATAGTTCACCAGTTATCTGTCATCAATATACATCTCCCATTTTTAGAGAAATTCATGTATCTCCTCACTCCTGCTTGAAACTGGAATACCTATAGGATTTGATTCTGTAAAATTAATTTTAGTTTCTCCTTTGAAAGTCCACAATATGTTTAAAATTCCAGAAATAATAGAGGTGTGTAGACTCATTATGAAAAAAGAACCACAAATCCAGGGAAGGAGAGAGCAAAGAAGAAGAAAAAAAAATTCCAAGGAAAATATATTATTTGGTTTTTTTGCCTTCAGAACTTTCACCTCTAAAAATATTTATCATGTAGTTTATAGAAACAACATTTATAGGCTTAAAGGGATGCTTATCTGCTTATATATTTTGAAATCTGCTTCTTGACTATTTATATTTAAGTAAAATTTTCCCCTCTAAAAATTTCACGAATCAGCCCAAATTCCTACAAAGCATTTTCAGCTGACCACACAATAGAAGGACATATTTCAAGACAAAACAATACAAAAAGAGAAGAGGAAAGGAAGAGTGATATTCTGAGGTAACAACATTTGTGGAACTATTACATCCCTGTTCCATTTCTCAGCCTAGGCTACTTCTCATATTGTGAAACTTAAAGAATTTTAAACAAAGCAGGGAGATAAAAGATCTTTAAAATATCAAACAGAAGTAGAAAAGTAATAGGAAAAAAATACAAAAGAAAAAGAAATCAACAAAAACCACTTAGGATAGTGTTGTGGTTTACAAACGATATTCCCTAATTTAGTACTCCCAGTAGCCTTCAGAGGCTGAGACTTTCTGTCGTCTTACCAATACCCCTGTCAATGCCCACATCCTGGGACAGGAATACCAGTTGCCTGGCTTCACTGGTACCTAGGTTCATATTGTGGGCCATAAAATCCCAGCATCAGAGCAGGCAAATAACCAGGGACTCACCTGGCTGGTGGCTGAAATCTTTTTGCATGTCTCACTGCTCACCCAGGGACAGGAATCAGTTGATTATCTCTGGCCTTGCCTCTTCCTCCTGTTGTGAGGGCCCTGCTCCCTCTTCATCTCTCACTAAGCAAACTGATTTGGTCTTGAATTCCTTCTTACTCGTCACAAAGAGTACATACAGGGACATATACATACAGGGTTTGGTACCACACTCACATGAACAGACTAAGCAATGTTGTGACCAGTGACTCTGTACCTAACACATTAATGCTTAGATCAAATTTTTTTTCCTAGCCCTCTCTGGGCAGATCTGTTATTATTTCAACTCTTTGTGCCCTACATTGAGCACCAATTTAGGCTGTTGTGGTTTAGGAATGGTATTCCCGAACTTAATACTCCCATTAAAAAGACCACAAGCTGGTCACTTCCCCCCATCTCCAATGCAAGGCACATAAAGCAGAGATCATTGGGTGAAATAAGAACAGTTTACTGGAAACAGCAGTGAGATAAGACAACGAACAGTAACAGTGATAGTATTAATACCAAAAGTGTAGAAAAGTGGTGGTGATTCACATACAAAAATGCTCACCATGGACCAAGACAATGAAAAAATGGTAGACTATTCCATGTTTTTACTACTGGAAGCCACACCCTTCTTCTCAGAAGCCAGAGACAGTCCCTTTCCCCCATATCTGGCAATGGCATGAGATGTTATCAACTAACATTGAGAACCTGGCCAAAACTAGGACAGAAGGTTTGAGAGAAATGTCAGAATTTTCCACCGCAGACAGTTTCATGTAATGACAAATTTAAACTGTCTGAGGAGTATTTTGGGAAAAGTTAAGGTCCATTCCTAGCTGAAATGAAAAACCATAACTCATTGTAGCAGACATCCTTTTAACCAGCTGAGTACCTGAGTCAATACTTGTCTATTTTATAGGAATTTGATACTGTAGGGTTATCCATCAACCACAAACCTGACAAGTTTAAGCATACTCTGCTATGACAAAGTATGAGTATTTCTAAAGACTGCTGGCTTCAAAGCAGAATCTTTCTAAGGCTGTACTTTAACCAACTAAAAAAGCCTCAATATAGAAGGCAGAACATCTGCAGCTCCCAGACACCACTGAATAAATCCCCAGACTCAACCTGAGCTCCTGCTGTGAGATATGTTAAAGAATCACTCCAATGTGACCTTAAAATAGTAATATACTAAGGTGACTCATTTTCATATGCTGAGATCACAAGCTGAAGTTCAGTGTGTTGTCTAGATTTATTCCCATACACTTAAGAGCCAGTTTCTGTCTCCACCTTTCCCTAACCCTGGGCAGAAATAGGATCATGGTTTCTACAGGATTTGTGGCTACTCTTGCACATCATTCACACTTCATCTTCTATTGACTGTTCCAAATTGAAATGTTCAAGTCTAGTTATTCTCACTATGGTCTTGAGCAGTTTTCATATGACTGGTCCTTCATCCCTAAAATTAGCTTCTGTATTAACTGTACCAAAAGAACTAAATGGTCCTTCCAGATGATGATTTAACCATGTTTTTATAAAGATAGGCATTTTGCATTGTGATCTGTCTCAGTAGACTATTTGCAAAGCTAACAAATTATCATTTTCAATATGCTTTCCAAGTCATATTTTGAAACTTGTTTTGGGAACGGAATGTTTTCTTTACAGCCTAGGCTTTTTATCACAGTTACTGCAATCTAAACCTAACACAAAAAGTGTATCAGGGAATTCTAACACACCCCTTTTTCAGAGAAGCACTTCAATTTCAGCATTGTGAGCCCTGAAACAACTGGTATGCATAAAAGTTTTGTACTTCTCTCAATTAACGAGATCTTTTCCTAATACTATTAGCCTGAAGCCAATTTATCTGCGAAACTCTGCAATAACAATGAAGCAAGGGCCATCAAGGGCAAAAATGAGGGCAAAAGAGCCAAAAAGCAGGCTGAGCTAGGGCAAAAAAAAAAAAAAACCAAAAGAGATACCAAAACCTTGTGATGCAGTTACTTTTATACTGCTTGGCTGCTCCCAAAATCTGCCTGCTGACAGGAGACCTTTGGCTCAGTCCAACCTTCCACTGCAGTCCATTGGTGCAGGCCTTTCACCATCTGATTGGAGAAGCCTCTCTGGAGGGTACAGTGTCTTTGGTGTTCCCCTGCTGACTGCCTGTCCCATGTGAGACGTGAAATGGTTGCCAGGCAAAGTCTCCCCAGAGACAATGTTTTCCCCCATCTTCTCCTAATTGCCTCCTGCAAGTGGCATATGTGCAACCCCTCCCCCCATCTGACAAACAGTGTTGAGACAGAAATAAAAATTAAATTGGCCCCTTACAGTAACCATTTTTATTTGATGCCAGAATTGCAGAAGATTACAGTCATACTCTGTTTCAAAATCTTGAAGCTGGGAAGGAACAATCCCAGGCACCAGCACAGGCTGAGACTGACTGAACACTGGAAAGCATAATGACTTTCAGATACAGAGTCCTGTTGATCTCAGGCTGATCATGCATTATCATTCTTTCTCAGGAATGATAGCTACACTCAGTTAACAGGTAGATTTTTTTGTGACAGTAAAAGTATTTTACTGGAAAATACTGGAAAGTATTACGGTGGAGCAATTATCTTCCATAAAAAGATCAGCTATCCAATCTACATAATGTGATTAAATGCTCCTGAAATCCAACTTGGAAAAATCATGAGTGATCACTTGGAAAACCTTAGGTTTACAAATAAAAATAAATCATAATCTAGAAATACAAAAGCATATTGTTAAAACAGTGACCTTTAAAACACTTTATAGTTTCAAAATATTTCAAAGTATTACAATCCAGAATCTAATGCAAATCCTTACTCACACTGGGAAGATTATTCCCTCTGAATAATGCCAGGAGTCTCTGAAGAACCTTTTAAAGGACAGCTTCTGGAACATGGTACTCTAGCAGTTGTATCTCAAAGCAGAGATTTATTTCAAGATTGATAAAACATCTGCAATTCTCTCTCCTAATTTTAATTAAATTCTTTTCATAATGCCTTTCTTAGGTGCTGCCAAATACCTTGAAATGCACAGCATCTCAGTATAAATATGTTCATTTTCCCTTGGGAACCAACTAACTGATTAGCAGAGTAATTAATAAAAAACAGCTGGAAGTCTATACTGGACTTGAATGACAAAACCAAATTTTGAAACACAACTTTCATCCAAAAATAATCTTTAAATAATAATCAATATTTTGCTTACTACAGTCTACAGACTTCTACCAGAGCTGCTCTTCAGATTGTATGTTATGATACTCTTGAAGGCTTTACATTGGTTTCATGATTTTTTTCTGCAATTATTCCAATAAAAGATAGTGTCTTAGATTGTTTCTCATTCTAAATTAAATTAGTGATATGTGGCACCACATTTTCTACTATGTGACATACTTCAGTTGGTTTGGACTCCCTTGTGACTAAAAAAAGTTTTCAAATAGTGAAAATCACAAGAGAAAGTGTCATTTAGTTTCCTTCATAGGTATCATACATGTCCCACAAATACTGCAGCATAAAGACATTGCACCGATGCAATGCACCAGATTGCACCGATTTCTGTTTCAGCAACATACAATAACTTATATTTGAAAACTGCAGCATTTGGTATTTTTTTATTTGAAAATATATATTTAGAGAAGTCAAACAATAGAATTCTGTTGTGTTAACTATAAATAAAGGTTTAGAATTTGCACATGAAGTATTTATCTCTGTGTGCCACTGAATATACATTGCATAGCACACACTACCTGTATTAACATTGCATTATGGTGCATTGACAGAAAACATGCCAATGGCTGGAAATTCAAGCAGACAGGAACGAATTTATTCCAAGCAAATTATATTCTCTTTTCCCCTTTTATGCAGAATTACCACAGGCAAGCAAAGGTTATTTTAATCTATCTGCTCTTCACACACCTTTTGACAGAAAAGTAGGTTCTTTTCTAAAAGTTAACAAATTAGAGGAATAGACTATATATGTATATGTGTATATATATATGTATATGTATATATATATATGTGTATATAGATATATATATATGAAATCATATCCATTTTCTCCCAGGGCAGATTTAGAGTACAACATAAACCCTTTTTTATACTAAATAACATTGTGTGTCCAGTGCCAAAACACACTCTTAGAAGAAGGGGTAGACAAATTAAGGCCCCAAAACAAAACTATTTTACTTTCATAAGACAAAAGGAAAGAAGACTATATCAGTGAAATACTTTAATTAAGAAGAAAGCTTCCTGAAACTGTAGGTTGCACTGTGTCAACTCATCTATATTTTTCACATTGTAAAAACCCAATTATTTCTTCTCTGTTGTGTTCTGGTTTTTAAGTTTGTTCAGTTTAGTTAGATAATTTATGTTAGTCAGATTTATGATGGTTTGTTCTTATGTACCCCTATTCTTTTCCCTCAAGTTGGTTTCTCCCAAGTTATTTTTACCCATTTTTCCCGCCATTCTCCCTGCCAATCTTCCCTCTCCTCCCCCCAGTTTTCCAGAATTATCCCTGCCAATCCTTAATAGCCCTGCCCAAACCCGTGTCCATCTCCCTAGTCCATCCCAAATCCTCCCAGAACCTTCCCTGTCATCCATTCCTATCCCTGCCAGGGGTTGGCTCCCTGTGACTTTCCCCTCCTCTGTGTTACCCCCATTCGTTCCCTGTCATACCCCTTCCCTCCCCTAAAAGACCCCTATTGGCTGGCCTATGTGCCAGCTCCCCGAGTTTCTGTTGCTTTATAACGTTTTCTTGGGCATTGCTTGAGGCTACTTTCCTCGTCCCCATCGTTGGAGAATAAAGCCTTCTTTGGACATACGAGAGAGTGGCTTTTCCTTCCCCTCTCGCTCCAGATCCCTCGTGGGGAACAGCTATTCCTCGCAAGCTTATCCACGCGCACCTGGTTGTCGCTGCCTGCCCGCGGCGTGCTGGGTCTTTCAGCCGGGCGTTCCACCTGCCCAGCCGCTGCTCGATAACCCAGGCAGAGATACTTCTCCAGTCCTCAACATGCAAATAATTTTCCCTCTCAATTTATGTATGCATATAACAGAATGAGGAATTCTTTCTACGTTTGATGTTATGCAGATATGCAAATAAATAGACATTTTTGTCTTTGAGTATGGCAGATAGGATTTTAAGCACCATACAATAACCATAGAAAATGCTGTTCAGCACTGAGAAGTTATGTTATGATGATTCCTTTAGCTAATTTGTTTCTTCAAGGAGCCCAACAAGGGAACTGCATTAATACCAAAGATTAGAGGGAACTGCATGAATACTAAAGATGCTTCTTCAGATCAGATATTCAGACTGATATTTACAGTGTGATTTATACTACCAGCTCTACTTCAGTCATTATCTATCACCTGTGTTCCACTGAAAAAGTGAACTTGGGCCTACCAAGCTTCATCTATCACCATATGCTATGACTACTCAGGTAAGAGATCTGCTGGTGCAAGAACTGAAACATATAATGCATGATAAATTTTAGATAATTGTTGGAATATCTCCATGTAAATTCTCCTTGTTATAGATTAGTAATGAGACTATTAACATTATATGTATACTAAGTGAAGTTTTGTAGATGTATAGTTATGTTACTGTAGTATGTCCTCCCCCCCGCATTGGTATCATGGGATGGCTTTGGTAGTCAGGGGATTTGGGGAGGGTTGGCTTGTTATTATAGTAACACCTGACCTTCAATTAAGATGTAAGAAAATTATCTCCACCACTGGATGGCAAGGAAGGAGTCAACTGACAAGACTCTAGGAGAGACCAGAGATATAAAAGGGGGGGCATCCATTTTGAAGATGAGCATGTGGCTGGTGGTCATGGGAGCTCCCAGTGCTGAAAACTTTTTCTTTATTCAGTCCTTTGATGCAATTTTTGTTAAGGTTTAATAAACCTTTGAAATTTTAAAAGTGAGCAGCTTTTTCTCACAAATGGGGGCCTATCCCGGATAAAACCTCATCTCCATGGCCGTAGAAGATTTCGAAGGAGAAGCGTACCCTGCTGCAAGTTCGGCAGCTCCGTCGAGTTCTCGTGTGACCACTGGTGATTGCAGGTCAGCAGTGGGGACAACAGAGGACTAAATAATGAAAAAGAAGAGGGAGAAGAAGAAGCAGATGAAATTCGTGAGTATTTGCATGTGC
Organism: Irena cyanogastra; assembly: GCA_013397155.1. Lineage (NCBI taxonomy): Eukaryota > Metazoa > Chordata > Aves > Passeriformes > Irenidae > Irena > Irena cyanogastra. The sequence continues at coordinate 27,906 of VWZV01008574.1, forward strand.
GTGAGAGTCTGAGAGTATGCTTGGTGTGTGTGTGAGAGTTACCAGATTTGGGGGTACTCGAGAACACCTGGGGGGGGAGGAGGTTGAGACCTACAGGATTTGGGGGCGTTTGACCACGTTGCTGTGGGCAGCAGGGTCTCAGAAGCCGCGGTGGGAGGCCACATGGGTAATAGCTGGCAGGAGCGTGGGAGCAGCAGCAGCTCTGGGAGCTGCACCAGGAGCATGGTGTGGCTCAGGCTCAGTGGGAGCACGACGTGACTTGGGCTCGGCAAGATCGCAGCATGGCTCGGGCTCAGCAGAGCAGGGCCATGGGAGCCCACATTGGGGAGGTCTTTCAGCAATTGTCCTAGCCTGCCAAGGAGTGCCGAAGCAGCTGGACTGCAGAGACTTTTCCACAGTATCGGCAGGCGTAAAAGCCATGGGGCCACAGGAGCCCATGTGAGGGGAGAGCTTTCGGCACTTGCCCTAGCATCCCGAAAAGCACCAAGGGTGTGAGACCCCAGGGGCAAAAGACTAGAAGGACCGACCCAGTTGCACGAGATTTCCTGGACTGCAGGTAGTATTTTATTTGTTCCAGTCTGCCAAGGACAAAGTAAAGTTTCTTCCTTCTTTCTCTTCCCCCCATCCCCTCTCTTTTTCTACTTTCTTTTTCTCTTTCTAACCAATCAGGGAGGTGGGCTTTGTCGGGAGAGCCTGTGGTCAGCCAATTGGAGAGACAGGCTCTGTCGGGAGCGCCTGTGGTTGGAAAGGCAGGCTCTCGGCCTGTGATCAGCCAGTCGGGATGGGACTATGGGCAAGTAGGGAATCCCCAAGGTGAGAAGCAGAAATTGAGGAGGTACCAATAGGTATACCCCCAGATAGCCCACTGGGAAGGAAACTAGCCTGGTGGAAATATGACCCCAATACCAGAGATAAGGACAAGCTCAAAATTATTCAGTACTGCATGGTAGAATGGACCAGAAGGGAAATTAGGAGCGATCATGTATACTGGCCAAGATATAGATCAGACAAAGGATGGCTATGTTGAGCGTAAAACATCTATGTAAGAGCCAAGAAACCATCCAACCAAGAAGAGAGTAACTATGCTGCCTTCTGGGAAGGAGAGTGTGTTTAAAGTATCGAAAAAAAAAGAATGAGACGCGATAGAACCCTTAGCCTCTCTATCTCCAGTACCCCCAACTGCACCTCCCTTGCCTCCTGATGGGCCTAGCCAAAACACTAGGAACAGAGTGACACAACAAGAGGAAAGCAGATCAGGTGAGGGGAGCCAAGCAGCAGGATTATATCCTCTTGAGAGAAGTACCACTGTGTGGGGTACAGGGAGGAATTGGATTCATAACCATACCTCTCAATTCCTCTGATGTGACAATATTCAAGAAAGAATTAAAAGGATTACTAGAGGACCCCATTGGATTAGCAGAACAGTTAGACCAATTTTTAGGCCCCAATATTTATACATAGGAAGAAATGCAATCAATAATGGCCATGTTATTTACACCAGAGGAAAGACAAATGATCTGGGTGGCTGGGATGCAGATACGGGAAAGGGAACACATGCAAGGACCTCCTGGGGATCTAAAAATGTGAACAGTGTACCCTAATTGGGACCACAACAGCATCAGGGGAAGGCAAAACATGGAGGAGTACAGAACATTAATTATGAGGGGTATTAAAGAAGTGGCCTCAAGAGGCCAAAATACTCATAAAGCATTTGATGAACAACAAAAAAGAGAAGAAACCCCAACAGAGTGGCTAGAAAGATTGAGGAAAAATATGAGGCAATATTCAGGTATCAACCCTGAAACAGTAGCTAGACAGATCTTACTAAAAACATATTTTGTCACCCATGCGTGGCTAGATATAGAGAGAAAATTAGAGAAATTAGACAATTGGCAAGAACAGGAATTGGAGAATATCTTAAGAGAAGCACAGAAAGTACATGTCAGAAGGGATGAAGAGAAAGCAAAGGAAAAGGCCAGAGTAATGTTAATTGCCATTAGAGAAGGACACATTTGTTTTTATTGTAAGGAAAATGGACACTTCAAGAGAAAGTACCCCCAAAGGGAAGGAGACCCAAAGGGTTTTAAGAACGAGCAAAGAGGGGAGGTAGAAGACTAGATATGTCAAGGGCTCTACCTCCTGGGGACAAAAATATCATCAGAAACCCTTAATAAAATAAGTCTCCAAGAAGAAGAATTTAAATTTTTGGTCAGCACGGAAATTAAGAACAAATAACTTGTGTTTATAGAATTGAAAGGGGACATGGGAATAGTCAAAATACTGTGCAGGTAGTGGGTGCAAAAGGGGAAAGGTTTAAAGCATTAGTGCATAATGTTAACCCTAGAGGTCAAGTACTGATCAAATCATGGAAAGACCAGCTTCCAACTCCTCAATAGGGAGATCCCTTCCCAGTACTGCTAACCACTAAATTGTCTGTGCAACTCTCAAGCAGAGACGGAGAGATAACCCCAGAAGCACCAAGAAGTCTGAGGAAGAAAAAAATAGAGTCAAACTCCTACCAGCCAGCTTGAGGACTATTTTAAGTAATACTTTGGATGGGGAGTTTGAACTGTACCACCCTTTCCAAGCGTCCTGCTTTAAGAGATAGAGATTGCAAGCATCTGTCGAGTGGAGTTACACAGAGAACCTTAAGAGGTGCTGGGGTGGTTTGCTTAAAAGACAAGAAATAGAGGGCAAGACCAGGTTGGCCCACGTGTTCACCACCAAGAAGAATCCACAGCCCTGCTGCGGGCAGCAATCCCGTAGGCATGGTAAGGTGGGGGCAAAAAGGCCATACCGAATCTCTATCATTCCTCAGCTATCTTTTCCCTTCAACACCCAATACAGGTGTAATTAACAAGAAGGACTAGAGGGCAAGACCGAATTGGTCTCCCTATTTGCCACTAAGATACACCTGTTACAGGTAGCAACCCCATAGGCACGGTAGATGGGGGTAAACAGCCATACCAGACCTCTATGATTCCTTTTTGTCTATCCAACCAATTCACCAATAAGTGGGCCTAAGGAGAACCTGAGATTTTTTCTGTTCCCTTTGTCCTCACCCTCATCAACAGATGCTAGTATATCTCATTCAAAAATTTTTGAGAAGTAAGAGTAAATTATCAGAATCGAAAATAAGAGTTAATTGTTCAAGCCAAGTGGCTTATAAAAAGGGGGATTTGTTTTAGATGAGTAATGAGATGGTTGGCTCTCACAAGTAAGGGGTGAACATAATATGTATGTTAAGAGAAGTTTTGTAGATATGTAGTTATGTTACTGTAGTATGTCCTCCCCCCTCCATTGGTATTACGGGATGGCCTTGGTAGTTGGGGCATTTGGGGAGGGTTGGCTTGTTACTATAGTAACACCTGACCTTCAATTAAGATGTAAGAAAATTATCTCCACCACTGGATGGCAAGGAAGGAGTCAACTTTTTATTAACAAGTTCACACATTAGTTTGCCTACCTCAATTAGTTTGCAGATTGTTACAATGTTAAACGATGTTAATTAATGTTGTTAAGTTAAACAATTAATTTATGAGTTACAAAAGTTGTCAATTACTTTCTACCCCCTTTCTATCCTCCGTCGGGTAAGGCTGCTGCTGCTCCCTAAGGACAGTTCTGGGTATAGATGACGTCATCGCCGTATATGCAAATTGAGAAACATACAGTACGTACAATAAAGACCCCTAAAAACAACGAACCAACTTCAAATCTAAAGAGCCAAGTGGTGTACTCTGGTTGGGAATTGTCTCCCCAACATGTCAATGTAATCAGTGTAATCCCAGACTGTAACCCTGACTTGATTAGAACTGGGCCGGAATAAGGACAGAAGACAACGAGCTGAACGGCAACTTCCCTGGCATGCCTGGGAGGACAGAAGCCCCAGCTCTGCTGTCTAGTGAAGCTGCACTACCTCCTCCTCGGCGTCGACAAAGGGAGCATCAGCGGTGTGCACAATCCCTCGGGCCCCCACCCCAGAGNTGCTTCAGCACTGTGACTGAGCTTGACGGCTTGGCTTCTTTTGCTGCTCTGCTGTTGGGAAGCCCAGAGCCAGTACATGCTCCGCCAGGACCTGGGACCACCCTGGTTTCCTGCTGGAGGGCTGCCCCCACCCTCCACACAGACAGGATCCAAAGAATGAGCCAGCACCAGCAAGAACATCCCGAAGAGCCTTTTACTGCATTCAGGAGCTGGACTACTACTGCCCAACCCCCACCGTACCTCTGCCATTGATCCATCTGTAGCTTTTCACCCTTTTCAGCTTGTCCCTCCCGGGACATCCTTCTGTTTCAGCTTGCTGCTTCCAAGAGTCCTGCTGGAGCACTGGAATCGGCTGCCTCTGGGGGGTTTGTAAAGCAGGCCCTTTTCCATCCCTTCCCGTTTCGGTCAAATCACCATTACCGTGTGATCCCCGAATTCACACTGGANTTTTTCTTTATTCAGTCCTTTGTTGTAGTTTTTGTTGAGGTTTAATAAACCTTTGAAATTTTGAAAGCAAGCAGTTGTTTCTCGCATCCTGCTTACCTATACTTCCTCACAACAGCATCAGTTGCCCTTCCAAAGCAGTGTCTTGGGGATGGTTTATGTTTCCGTCCCATTTTTGGGACCTTTGATCTGTTTTGGTTTGTTTTGTGCCCAGGCGTGGTTGCTGTCCCCACTCCACCCNATCCATCTGTAGCTTTTCACCCTTTTCAGCTTGTCCCTCCCGGGACATCCTTCTGTTTCAGCTTGCTGCTTCCAAGAGTCCTGCTGGAGCACTGGAATCGGCTGCCTCTGGGGGGTTTGTAAAGCAGGCCCTTTTCCATCCCTTCCCGTTTCGGTCAAATCACCATTACCGTGTGATCCCCGAATTCACACTGGAAAGGCCCCTGCAGCCATGGGGGAATCATCGCACCCACCCTACCCACCGTGAGTCACCAGCGCCCCGCTGTGGCTGTGGCCATAACTCCCCCAAAAGGAAAATAGCCAGCAGCTGAGAGAAGGCTGCTACTGGGTTTCTGGTATAGTATTTCCACTAAAAGCAGATGGACAAAGACTCATAAATCTTGAGAATTTATATGTCTTTTCCAACACAAGTTTTGAGACCCAAGATAAGCTTTGGGTAAGTATGTTAACACTTACCCAGACTCAATTATTGAAGTGTATTCATTGTTAGTTGTCTCATCAAGCCCTCACTTAAAGTATCAGTAAGAGCACTGGATACAGAAACAACAGCTGGGTCAGCAGCTTGTTCCTACCATTTTGCAGTTTTGATGCAAAGGCTCTGGATATTTGTCCTGCGGTGATTCATTAATGTTGTTGTATTCCATATCTATCTGCATGCAGAAATTGTTGCTGTATCTTTAAGACCCTGCAGCAGTGGGGGCTTGCTTTCCACGGGCATTTTCAAAATCTCTGTGCCCAGGACTTTTGCTGTTCTTCGTGGCATAGTATTTGCTTCGCTGGCTGCTTAATCTTTGTTCAGGTAAAGTGTTTTCTTTTGGTTTTGGCTTCTCTTTTCAGTTTTTAAGGGGTCTTTTTCCCCTTTTCCTTGGCTCTGAAAGCTTTAATGGTGTTTGAGCTGCCTTAAGGGCAAATTCCAGAGCTGCCGGTCCGAAGCCATGGGCTTTGTACTGGCAATAGTAGAGTAAAGCAGCAGTGCCCAGCCGAAAAGAGACAAGAAGTGTCTCCAGCTCAGCTGCTCCGCCTGGCCTTGCCTGCCCTGCTGTGCCTTGCTCTAGGGAGGAGGTTGATTCCGGATGAGCCGTCAGGCATTCATCTGCTGCTGGAACTGCTCTATGAGGCTCCAGCACTCCTACGAAGGATCTGACACTATCTTGTCCCTTTATCCTACCAACCCAAGGCCATCCCACCAGGCCTTGTATTGGGAGCAGGTATTTCCGGCATTTCAGGTCTCTGTTCCAGTGCCGTTACAGAATTTAGCAGTTTGATATCTAGCAGTTATTTACCTTTTTTACTCCCTGCCTGTTGGTGTTCTATTTATTAATAACCATTATTTTTTCCACTTTCCTTTATTAGTATTCGCTCCTTGTTGATGGAAAGGGATTGTTGGAACCCTTAAAGGAAAGCAACCTCATTCCAGAATATTCTCCTTTAATTGTCTCAAACCAAGACAATATCGCAAGGCAAATTTCTTTACTGTATTGAAATTATTCCCTTGGGTCTTGGTATTTCTGTAGCTGAGATGAACTGCAAAAAATATAGTTATAATTTTTAGATATATTAATATCTTACATGAGAAAGAAACTACATGTAAATATGGACTTAATCTTGGATGATGATAATGTGCGGGAAAACAGAATACATACTTATGGTTTTTTACTCCTCTGATATCTGTTCATTTTTTTTCATTTCACTTACCAGAAAACCGTGTAGGTAGATAACAAGAAAGTCTCTTCCAAATGATGCAACCACACAAAAATAAGGCAGGGGGAAATGGTTTCATAGAGTCTGTATTTTTCCTGTAGAGGCTTATTATGTTAAGTCTATTAACTGCCAAATATGGTAATTCCCTTTGCTCCAAAGGCAAAGTGAAAGCTCATGTCTAACTGGAGACAGATGGAAGGTTCTATTGGGTTGCCAAGCTTAAGCCACAATGATGAGGTCACAAGTTCACTGAAAAGTCATAAAAAGTGTGGTGTTTTAAAATTCAGACTCATATATGACCCAAATGTATGAGTTCTGAAGTTACACAACTGACCAGAGATCTTTCATGAATGTGCCATTTCATCTCAAAATTTATGAGACTTTTTGCATATTTCTTTTTTATCCTGCCTTGAGCTGCTTCAGATAAAGAAAAGTATCTTGTTCTCTATTTCTTGTGTTCTGCTTTTAGAGTAATTCAAGAAGGGAAAGCAAAAAATAAAAAGAAATGTATATATGTATCAGTTAGTCAAACTGAGTTTTAAAGTTTCACAGTTCCGATCATGTTTGGGGTGAGAGCAAAGATGAGAGTTCATGTGCAATACAAGCAATCCACCCAGCACTATCTTAGCACTCACATAATCTGTGTCCTATTTTACTTAACTGTTTTCTTTAAAGCAGTTCTCACACAGACTTTCATGGGGAATGGCTGACACCTGTAGATAATTTCAGGTCCATTAGGAATCTTAAATTATGATCAGACAAGTGAAACTACACTGTCTGCAACTCCAGAATTTTCCTGCATATTATTTACTGTTTGTTTCATGTTTAGTGTGGAGTTACTGTACGAGAAAGAATCAAAACAGGGAACTATTGGAGAAATTTAATGGTACCCCTTGAAGAAAATGACACACACATTTGTGCTGAAATATAAAATTTTAATGAATATTGCATTGAGCAGAGTCTTATTGCAATACACAGTTCTACACAGAGTCTGCAAAGATGTGTCACAAGTTTATATCCTATACGCATTTGCACCAATCCAGAGTGCAGTTGCATGGGAAAAGTCAGCCCAGCCCTGGATTCATCCCCCACCCCAATTCTGTTGCCCAAAGGTGACTGTTCGCTTGGACCCTGAATGCTCAGATTCCAGGATGATCTACAAGACAATTCATGGAAGACAACTTCACTCTCCTGCAAGGAGTCTGTTATGTCTCTGGCAGTCCTGCTTTCAGCCACTTTAAATCCTTGCAACTGGGCCTCCTTGCCCTCCCTCTATGCAAAATCATTCTTCTGTCACAAATTACGACAGCTAAGCAGTTGCAAATAGAATTTCTTTGTAAGAAGTAAATGCTAACTGAAGTATTATCCTGAACTGAATGTAATGTGCACTTCTAGGCTGAAATCCATCTCTCTCTCTCTCACATTCTTTCCCTATTTCCCCAGTTTCCATCATCCACCAGTGCCTCTAACTTAACAGGAATTTGCATTGATTTGCAAGTGTTTTACTTCTCATTTTCCACAAACAAGAGGTGGAAAAGTAAGTGAGCAACCCTCACTTTTGGCTGCATGCTTTCCACAAAAGGCGTTAAGCTAATGTGCTTTGTATGTTTTTTTCCCACAGGAGGGTAAGTACTGAGAATAACACAGCTAAAAGTTTCACACATCTCTCGGTCTGACTACCTTGGATCAAGTGCTACAATGTTCAATTCATGCCCAGACAGGTGCTGAATGTTGGCAAGTTTTTAGGCCACAGAAATGTTTTCCTTGGCAGTTAGCCCCACGTTCGTAATTCCATCCAGCATGCTTTCATTTGGAACAGAACAATAATACATTGGACCAAGAGGCCAGCCAGTTAGCCATGAATGGCTGGCATTTACTAGAAAAAAAACCCAAACAGATTCATCACATAATCCTACTCCTAGATCCAGAACAGGAGAGAAGATGTTAGAAATCTTCTAGTTGCATTTTGTTGTCTAGATTTTTCTGACTTGAGAGCTGACTCATTTGGTTCATTTGATAATCAGTGCTATTTCCTTCCATCAGCACATGAACTCTGAAACATCAAGTCTGTCAAAGCAAGATGTCAAAGCAACATTCACTGTATGAGCCTGCCAAATACTAGCCAGATGCTGGAAAGGGCCTAACTAGTATGGTTGCCCACTTTCTGTTGTGAAGGCAGTGTGCACATTCAAAATAGGTTATTAACAATTATCCAATTATTGGATTCACCAAAATGAAAGTTGTCCTTTGGCTAGGTCCATGTACATTAATCTTATATGTGCTTAGAGCTGTGCTTTAAAAAAACATATCCTATAGTCCACAGCTGGAACAGACTGTTCAATCACTGTCAGAGTCATGATTAAAGAATCACAGAATGGGTAAGGTAGGAAGGAATCCCAGTGGGTCATCTAGTCCAACTTCCCTGCTCTGGCAGGGTCCCCTAGAGCATGATACTCAGGATTGTGTCCAGATGATTTTCAGAATATCCTCAGGGAAGTAGACTCCACACCCTCTCTGGGCAACCTGTTCCAGTGCTTGGTCACCCTCACAGTAAAGAAGTTCTTCCTCATGTTCAGATAAAACTTCCTGTGCATCAGTTTCTACCCATTGTCTCTCACCCTTCTCAGCACCACTGAGAACTGCCTGGCTCCATCCTCTTGACACACTCCCTTCAAATATTTCAGATACTTACAGATATTGATAAGGTTCCCTGGCAGTCATCTATCCTCCAGGCTAAACAGGTGCAGCTCCTTCAGCCTTTCCTCATAAGTGAGATGTTCCAGTGCCCTCATATTCTTCACTGACTTCCTCTTGGCTTACTCCAGGATCTCATTGTCTGTCTTGTACTGAAGAGCCCAGAACTGGACATAGCACTCCAGATGTGGCCTCACCAGGGCTGAGTAGAGAGGCAGGATCACCTCCTTCGACCTGCTATCAATGCTCTTCCTAATGCATCCCAGGATACCATTGGCCTTCTTGGCCACAAGGGTACAGTGTTAGCTCTTGTCAACCAGAACCCACAGGTCCTTCTCTGCAGAGCTGCTTTCCAGTAGGTCAGCCCACCACCTGTATTGGTGCATGGGTTATTCTTTCCCAGATGCAAGATACCACACTGGCCTTTGCTGCATTTCAGAATTCCACTCTGCCCATCTCTCCATGCTGTTGAGGTCCTTCTTAATGGCTGCCCAGCACTCTGGGTATTGACCAGTTGTCCAAGTTTTGTCATCAGTGGACTTGCTGAGGAGGCTATCTACCTCTTCAACGAAGCCTTTGATAAATAAGTTGAATACTGAAGCTAGCAGTGGACCCATGAGAAGCACTACGAGCTACAGGCTTCCAACTAGACCCTGTGCCACTGATCACAACCCTCTGAGATCTGCAGTTCAGTCAGTTCTCAATACTGTACACTGTATGTTCACCTAACAGCTACTTCCCTTGAGGATATCTTGAGACAGTGTCAATAGCCATGCTGAAATCCAGGTAGACAACAACCACTGCTCTCCCTCATCTATCCAGCCACTTGTCCCATTGTAGTAAGCAATCGCGTTGTTCAGGCATTATTTCCCTTTGGTGAATCCATCCTGACTAATCAGCTTCCTGTCTTCCACATGCAGGGATTGAGGTGAGGCTGACTGGACTGCAGTTCCCTGGGTCCTCCTTCTGCCATTTTTGAAGATTGGAGTGACACTTGCTGTCTTCAAGTCCTCAGGTACTTCTCCAGACTGTCACGACGTTTCAAAGGTGATTGAGAGTGGCCTAGCAATGATGTCCACATGTTCACTCAACACTGGTGGATGTATCCCATCAAGGCCCATGGACTTACGGATGTCAGGTTTGAGTAAATGGTTTCTAACCCAACTGTAGTCAACGAAGGGAAAGTTCACCTTCCTCTAGACCTTCTCCCTGGTCTTTTGGGTCAGGGTTTTCTAAGGGCTGGCCCTGGCAGTGAAGACTGAAGCAAAGAAAGTGTTCGGTATCTCAGCCTCACAACAGCATGCTTGCCAGTCTGCCGTTTAATCCTAATCTATAAATTCTTAAATTGCTCATCATCCTCCCAGGGGATAATCATCCTCCCCAAGACTAATATCAAAATTTCGATTTCCTTGTCCTGTGTTTAGTTGTATTGATGCCTTCAGAGGCTGAACCTGGAACAGAGACTAGACAGAGCTAAGAGAATAAAGTAGGTATTTATTTAAAGGCCTTGAAAGGACACACCTTGGCCAGTACAAGAGCCTGGCTAGGGATACCCAAGATGCATTCAAGACGGTCATAAAATGGACCACCAGTCACGAGATTTCACATTTTTATAAGTTTTAGTCCATTTGCATATTTGGCTTAATTGTCCAATTACATCTTTGGGTTATGAAGTCCCATCCTTCTTGTTTGCTCTCCTCAGTTCTTCATTGTTTATACTTTTGCACCTGAAGCTTGTAATGGTTGTCCTTGGTCTCAAGCTGGAAAAGGATTGTTTTGTCTAACTACCCTGTGAAGAGAACTTACTGACACTCAGTATGAAGCTCAGAGCTACATACCCAGGCAGCACAGAATCTGAGAAATACGGAAGTTAAAACTTAAGGCATCAGTATGCTTTCTTTTCTGCTTGTGAGGAATTTTCCATTAAATTCACATCAACATGCAAATACTATGTCCCTCCTGCACACAATTGTACCTCTACATAAGACCCTAGGAACAGAATTGGAAACAAATACAATCCTGAAGTCTCATTCTCAGTGTGAAGACTGTGCAGCAGAATCACCACCAAAGGTTGTTATATGTAGCCCTCATGACACAGACATTGGCCCATTGAAGGAAAAGACTTCTCTGCTCTGCATGTAAGAAAGCAATTCAATTGCTTGATTTAGCTGCAAAAAGAGTATACCTCACCTACTCCCCCTTGAAAAGACACATTCATGATGGAATTACAGAAGACTCAGACAAGACAGATATCATGTCTGAAATAAAAACACAGAGTTTCCATTCTGCACTGTTGCCACAGCTGACAGGATGCATTAAGAAATTCATTAAGCCTGCCTACTTTAATTGTGTGCCAGGGTGCGAAAAAACCATTAAGTTTTAACAACACTTTCAAAAAAACACACTTCAAAATTTTATAATACTCATTCACAACAACTTTCTAGTGACAGAAAAGCAATTAAATTTAGAGTTATGAGGTTTCTGAATCATGCAGAGCAGCATTTTAATTAACAAATTAAAATCAAAATGCTAAAGAACAAACTGCACTGTAACCTGTTATCTGTGATCTGCAGTGTAAGAGCCTGAGACAAGAGATGTGGGACTCCAGGTGGTTCGTTAAAATGCTGTTTATTGTATACAAGATGTTACAGCAGCCATGGGTCATGGGTAACAGAGCCACGCCTACAGCTGCCAGCTACAGATTATAGATAAACCCGAAGCCCCTTTAGTTCTGGTTACAATGCATTATATATTTTTCTTTGCTGAGCATCTTAATACGTAACAACCAATCAGCATCATATACAATATCTTTACTATTACCTGTAGCCTATCACAACTACTATCATTACCATATTACAGTCATTATTATCCCACCACATAAGTTAGTATGTTACAGTTTAAGGTACAAAGTTGCTTTTCAGTTTTCTTGCNTATTATCCCACCACATAAGTTAGTATGTTACAGTTTAAGCTCAAAGTTGCTTTTCAGTTTTCTTGCAGTGGAAAATTCTTAGACCTTTTTTCTACTTGCTACATTGGCATGTTTGTTTGCCTATGGTATCTTTCTGCTTTTCCTAAGACCTATTTCTGATTGGTAAAAACATCTTTTTTGTTTGTGGTCAACATATCCTTTGCTCTAGTCATAAAACCCCCTTCCAACTCAACTTAACCTTTGCTCTCTTAGTTGTCCAGTAACGACTGGCTCAGTAATTCTCAATTTAGACATCTATTGTTCTTCTATATCAAAACTTGCTTCCATCTCTATTCCATTCTCAGGTTCTACATTCAGAGAGCTTTCTGCCAAGCATACATATCTGTGAAACTTTCTTGTCAAACTTTCATCTTTTCCAACAGCACAGGAAGAAAACAGAGTAAAAGTGTGGGGAGCAAATGCAAAAAGTCTTTTGTGTTTAGCATTAGAGAGGCACTAAGGAATGAAATTAAGACATGTATTAAGTCTTGAAAATCTATAAAACTGAAGAATACAAGCTGGTACTATTCTGTCTCAGGTCAAAAAGGAACAAAAAGCACAATGCTGCCTCTCACTGGGCAAGCAATATTGATTTTACACTATCTAGTAAATTACAGTAGTGACCCAAAACTTCTCTGTCACCTTTCATCCCACCAGAGTAGTGATATTTGCTAAAACCTTTCAAAGCCTGCATGTTTCATTCTTTCTTTTTCAAACTAGTGGCAGCACACCTCCAGTTTGTTACTGCAGAGTGCTTCTTCTTGATATGGCTTTCACATAGACTTAATCTATTGAATTCCTTGATTCCCTTATGCAAAACATAGTTTACAACAGGATAAAACAGTACTTTCTAAATATTGCAAAAACAATTGTCTCACAAGCAAGCATAGCATAACTGGTTGGCAATTAAAGTAACAGGCTGAATACACTCCACTCACAGGAGTCTTTTCCAATCCAAGCATCAGTATAAATGCCATCCTCCCTTTCTTCCTTCCTCATTCCACTCCCCCAAAAAGAATCTGATCAAATTTGGACCAGAAAATATAAATGTCCCATAAGTCTACTGAACCTATTATTATCGCACTTTAATTGAAGGGATGGGATCACAGTCAGGCTAAAAACAATTTATTGCTCAAATAAACATCAGTCTCAAAGGCCATGAGATTTACAAGAGCAAGCAGTCAGGCATAGCTCAAAGTGGTCAGCAGCTCTTCATTACAAGACAATATATAACTTTCTAATCCAATGGACAGTTGCCACAAAGTTTATTTTGCTTTTCTAACCTATCACCTTTACTTACTTCTGCTGCAATGTGTATATAAAGCCGGGTGCTAGGTGCAGCTCCTGGGATTCTGCATCCCATCCAGTTAGCTACTGCCCCAGTCCAGCTTTAATGGTACTTTTCTGTATCTCTCCTGGTCCCGTGGGTCTCAGCCCTGGCTGAAGTGTGGCAATGACATGGAACAAAGGGAGGACTTTTGCAGGGAGAACTTCGGCTTATTGTTTCCAGAGCCAGTGTCCCCACAAAAGTGGGGTTTTGGGTGCCATGCAACACCTTTTAAACGGGGGTGGGGAAAGGGGAGGGGTACAGACAGAGGGCATCAATGATAGGGTGGGGGAAACTGGGAACCTGGCCAATCACCCAACAGCTCTCTTGGAATGTACCAGATGCCAGGGCAGGGCTGCAGAGAGACTCTGAGCCAATGGGGAACACAGCTACAACCCAGGGGAAACCCAATAAAACCCAAAACCACACTTCAACATGTATACTTTTGTCCAGTGGGCTATGACACATACACATATATGCTTCCATTATAACATCTAAACTCTTATCTTACCCTATACAATTACACCCCTACATTATAAACCCTTCACCATCTTACCTAATACAGTTTCTTACTTACTTAAGGCATATTCCTACTTACAACATTTTGAGATGCATGTGTGGGCAGAAGGGGGCAGGTGGGGCCTTGCCCTTGCGAGACAGTTATCTTCCCTCTACACCCCCACCCCTAGAACCTATATCCCAGCCTGGCAGTGGCTGCCAGTCCCTGGCACACTGGAGGCAATGCTCCATACCTGACCCTGGTGCCCCTAACCCAGCTTCTAAGTGGCCAAATGACCAGAACTCCCACCTGGGGGAAGGGCCTAAGAAGGCCAAGGGGTATTTAAGGCTGAACATGTGGTTAGCACATCTTGACCCTATCTCCTCTCAGAATTTCTATTAGCTGAACACCACTGGAACCATGAGTAGCTGCATTTGGGGTGTTTTATATTTTTTCTGTCTTTCTGTCTTCCTTCTTCTTTTAATTGCCTCTTCCTGAAATTTTTGAGTAACTTAAAATTGAACAGCCTTTGTGTTTGCTAAGTTGAATGGGCAAAGTTAATGCTTTGAGAAGCATTTTATGTTGGTTGAATGTTGCACTAAAGCTTTTACCAAAGTTTCCTTGACTTTCTATAGCTACTGATAAAGTTTTTCTTGTTGTTTTGACTTCTTAAAAATATCTTGTATTTCTTTCGTGGATCTAACTCAGAGTACATGAACAACTGTAAGCTCTTTTAAAAGTCTCATCAAGTGAGTTTCTCAGGGCCTTATAGCCTATAACCAATTTCTGCATCTAACTATGAAGCCAGCAAGTGTTTCTGAAATGTTGATGGCTGAACAACCCTTGAATGAAGGGACATTTTATTTTTGTTTTGTACAAAACTAGTATCCAGGTTAGTCTTCTCTGTAGCAAATGTCCATCTCCATGGTCATACTAATACAAAAAAAAGAACTTGGTGAGCAGCCCTGCAGCACTGTCTGCTTAATACAACACAATTTACTTCTTTTCATTTAAAAGGCCTTTTAGAAGAGGAACAGGAACCGTACATGAAAGAAGGCATTAATCTTTGAGAGATTATACAGAAACATAGAATCATTTAGTTTGAATAAGACCTATAAGATCCTCAAGTTCAACCATTAACTTAATACTGCCAAGTCCAACACTAAACCATGTCCCTAAGTACCATATCTACACTTTTTAAAATTACCTCTAGGAATGGTGACTCAACCACTTCTCTGAGTAACTTGTTCCAATGATAGATAACCTGTTACATGAAGAAATTTTTTCCTAATATCCATTAAAATTCCCCTGGAGCAACTTGAAGCCATTTCCTTTTGTCCTGTCACTTGATACCTGGTAGAAGACACAGACTCCCACCTGTCTCCTTTCAGCCAGTTGTAGAGAGCAATAAAGGTCTGCCCTGAAACTCCTCTTCTCCAGGCTAAATAACCCCAAGCTCCCTCAGTCAGTCCTCATAATACTTATTACTCCAAACCTTTCACCAGCTCCATTGCCCTTCTCTGGAGACCCTACAGCACTTCAATGTATTTCTGGTAGTGATGGATCCAGAAATGATCACCAGATTCTAGGTGTATCCTCAAGTACAAGGTACACAGGGTACAATCACTGCCTTGGTCCTGCTGGCCACACTATTGTTGACATAGGCCAGGATACCATTGGCCTTCTTGGATACCTGCGCATACGCTGTCGCATGTTCAGGTGCTGTCAACCAACATCCCCCAAGTCATTTTCTGGGCAATTTTCCAGCCAGTCTGTCCTAAGTCTGTAGTGTCCAAGCGCAGGTCTTGTTCTGACCCAAGTGCCGGACCTGCATATTTTCCTATACTTGGTCACACCTTTCTTCATATACTAAATGCTACATACACTATATACAACTTAGCTTTTAGCTTGGTCATGTATATTGTAAAAATACGGGTCCAAATCATAGAATTTTGTAGCGGGTCTAGTGCTGGCCAAATGCCATTGCACCCACTAGAACTATTTACTCATTTTCTGCTTTGAGATAAGGATGAGGAGGAGAGCAAAGCAGGCTTAAAACTTTAAAAGGTATAAAGAAAACTTTATTAACAGAACTAAAAGAAAAATAATAAGAAATCAGAACACTTCTCCCCTAACTCCTTTTTATTTTCCTGCTGGCAATGTAAAGAAACAAAATTTGGTATTTTCAGTCAGTTTACCACTTCTAAAATAATCTTTCTTCAGTTTACTTAGGGAGAGGAGTCTCTCCTGTCATGCCATGGAGACTTCTCTCATGGTTTTCATTTTCATAAATAGATGCTGCCTGGAAATCTGCAATCATGAAGTTCCTCCCATGGTTTGGTAGTCTTTCCACAACTACCACCATGGGTCATTTCAGCTTATTGGGGTGCAATTTTAAGGACAAGTTTTTCTAGTATAGAAACAAAAGTTCTTTTATTTCTGGGAACAGAGGTTTTCTTCTTCCATCCTGGGGCAAAGTTTCTCATCTTTCTCATCTCTCTCTGTTCAGGCTTCTCATTGGATCACAGCTGCTTCAACATTTCCTTGTTTCAACATGGGTGCTGCTCATGGCTGTGGATAGAACATTCCCTCAATGCATTCCATGAGTTACAGGGAGAAAGTCTGATGTATCAATTATATCTTCACCATAGCCTTACAGGAGAATTTCAGCCCAAGACTAAGGCATCTCCTCATTCTTCTCCCATCTGGGATTTGACTCCTTCTTCACTAACGTTGGTGTCTCCAGGTTGTTTTCTCTATATGTCTTTATGTGCCCTTTCCTTTTTCTCTCACTCGAGAGAGGATTGATGTCTGCAAATTTCATCTGTGCACTGAAAGAGTTAGTAGCTCACCCAGGCCTGCAGATGGTCACGTGATCTCTGCTGGGCAGCAGCGAGTCTGTCTGCATGGCTGTTTTCAGGCCCCTGCTGCAGTCAGTTCTAGCCGCGGGGCTGCTTTCTGCATGGGGCTGCAAGGCCGCTTTTTTTAGCTGCATGATTTTCTGCAGTGCCAGCAGCATGGCTTGGCAGCTCACAGCCAGAGCAAAGCTCAGCTCAGCTCCACTCAAAGCTGAGCAGAGCTGGCCCGGCCCACCAGCCGTGGTTGGAAGACGGCGGTGATAGAATCTCAGCCGAGCCGCGCTGTGGGCCGACCTGGCCACGCGGCACAGCGGGGCCCGGCCCGGCCCCACCAGGCCGCACAGCAGAGTGGAGCCTGGCCTGGCCAGCGTCCAGTTACCTATTCAAAAGCCAGAACCAAGAGAGCTTTCCTGGGGCTTGTTCATCTTTAAATGTGATTTCACAGAGGCATATTCAGGTCTCTTAAGTGGTTTAACAGAGTGTCAATATTCAAAACTAGCCAGTAGATTGGTTCTGTCAGGCCCGAAGGAACCTTACAGGGAATCACTTCCAGAGCTGGTGGGTTTTTCTTTTCCTATTTAAAAACTGTGAAAAATGCATATTTTATGATTAGCTTTTCGTAAATATTAAAATGAATACTGTATGTGTTATGTTGAAAGCTATGCTGTATCAATGTTTTAAGTAGTGCTGTATTGTTTTAAGTAGTATAGTAAATATTGGTTTATAGCATAAGATTAAAATAGAAACTGTAGTGTAGAATAATTTTGTAACTAGCTTACAGAATAAAAAAGGAGACAAGCAAAGAATTCTTCACACTATCCTGTTGGGATAGTGATAATAGTACCAGGCAACAGATCTCCAGAGAAGATATATTACTTCCTTACCAGACAGCTCGGAATGCAAGGAAAGAGCTGAGATTAAGCAGAAAGACATTAATTTGAAAAGAATGTTTGAATCATGAATATGCAACAGTCTGTTGCTCTTAAGGGGTAATCCTTTGTTAGCAAAGTGTGCTTGGAGGTGGAATGCCAGCACCCAGATGTCCGTAAAATTCTCTGTCTTATTGTCTCTTATTGTCCTAATTTTTCTTATTATTACTTTCATTACTATTTTTTTATTATTAAACTTTTAAAATTTTAAAATGAGTGATTAGCATTTTTCACAAAAACCAAACTATGTTAAACCACAACAAATTTACACCCAAATTTCACCTTTTCTAATTTGCATCCAGGGATTTGAGAATACTTTTATCCAGAAAACTGTGACTTAATATGAAGCCACTTTTCAGATTGACTAAAAAACCCCAAATCACTGTCACTGCAACTCCAGATGATTTTTAACCACTAAGAGCCAGAAAAGGTTTTGGGTCAGAAAATTCTTGCAAGTGGTGCCAGGGCCAGAGAAAAGTTCAAAACAGCTGAAAGAAATAGGAAGGTTAGCTGATAGTTTTTAAGACATTCAGCAAGACCAAATGGTTGAATTTAAGGCTCAAAATGCAAATAGATTGTTTTCTATTAAAAAGACAAAGCTTGGAAGAAAACTTTATCCAGATGTGTGGGCTCTACTATATTTTTTAAGATTCAATACGTCATTCTAAGATTCTGCTACAGACAGTATTCATAATACAGACTATATCATGATTTCCAACAGCCTAACAAGAAAATTCTCCATATGACTTCTCTCAAACTTTTCTTCCAGAAACAGAAATGAACCCCGCTCTGCCCTACACATAGTTTCCATTAAACAGCTTTTTTAAATCCTGGAAAAATATCAGAATTTTAAGACTAGTTCTTCCAGCCTCCTGAACTCAAGGCAGCTAATTTCTCCTTATGATTTTAGTAAATCAGTCTTAAAAGGGAAAAAAAATCTTGCTTATTCTTCCTTGGAAAGCAGTAATTCTGCAATGAAATGTCAATGCCTGAAGATTAAATACTAAGAGGGCACCAGACAATTTTTTATATGTTGGAAGAAAAAGCCCCATTTTCTTTTCATCCCTCTTCAACCCAAAATGGGCAGTAAATAGTGTAAGAAAAATGACAGACAGAAAAGCACAACAGCAGAGGCTGCTGAGCAGGGTTGGTTCTTTTTTTTGCAACAAAAGAGTTTGGAATTGTGTTCTCTACTTAAGCAGAAAGGAAAAAAAAGAAACTTTAGAGTGTTTTCACAGAAGATAATTGCATCAAATGTTTATGTTATGACAAAATAGCATTCTTTGATGAAAGTTCACTTTACCAGAAATGTTTCTATTGGCTCAATATGAATTGGTATTGGCAGGAATATAAAAAAACTCCAGTATGTGGAGACCCTGAGAGGCATTCCCTGGATTAGGGAGGCACAAGAAGCTTCCCTCAAAAGCTGTTAGCTCCTTCCCCTTGTTGCTATGTTCCTCAGCCCCTCTGTCCCTATTTCTCCGTTGGCCCTCATCTTTGTACTGCCCAGATTCCACTGTTCAGCCCCTACCTCTTGATATACAAGAACCTGGACTGTTCCCAGGGTTTTTTGCCTTTGGACCCTGAACATCTTACCACGTAGCTGAATTAAACATCTGTGGATACTATGAAAAGGTTCTTTTTGCTTTCTTATCCTGGACTTTATTAACAGCTAGTTCAGCTCCTACACCAATAAATTATTTTTCTTCAGGAATAAGCAAGGAGCAGGGCAGAACTTCACTATCTCAATCATAAAATTCACCTCTCAGGGTTTCTTCAGGGAATTGTACCTAATGGAGGACGTAAATAATCCATTTAATTTAACATATGCACAATTTATAAATTATCCAAATGAAGACATTGTCATTTTATCATTAATGTCCCAAATATTTACATGTAAGACTTCGGCCACACAGGCACCTATGATTCCTACAAAACAAATCAATAAGTAAATTTGGGTTATTGAATAGGTCAAAAATGTCAGTCGAATTTGCAGTTACCTCCTTAAGTCTTAAAAAATCTTCCTCTCTTGTGTTGGAATATACCATGATTTAACCCCAGTGTGTGAAAATATCCTGTTTGCAAAACATGTCTTCTCTTAAAACAGGGAATAAGAACTATTCAGTCCTGATGATCAGATTGCATGTGCATACATAAATTTTAAAAGATGAATATATAAAGCAATAGAAATAGTATTTCATAAAAAATTATTTGTCATTTAATCTTGAAATAAATGGAGTCTTAGTCTTTGTGACAGAGAGGACCTTGCTAAATCTCTGTCCTGGTTTAGGGCAATTTTGGGAGAAAAACCTCTAAAGGGACTTCCTCTAGAAAAGCAAATTCAAGTGGCCCCTCCCCCAACTGGTTCAGGAAAAAGATTTCCTTGGAGAGAAGCGGAAAAAACTGTTTATTTAACAGGCAAAGCATTTACCAGCACAAAAAGTGAACAATATTAAAAAATAAAACCTCTTGCTACTCCAAAAGAGATGACAAACTCAGAAAAGTCCCCCTTTGTGGGCTGGAGCTCGGCCCACTCCGTCTCTTATCAGTCCCTCTGGCGCAGAAAATGCTGTGGCACAGGCCTGGCCCAGTGGGCCACAGGTACGAGCTGCCACTGCTCTTCTGGGTGTTCAGTCCAGAGAAAGTTTACACAGGTCCGAAGAGAAAGAAAACCCACAGTCCAGGGAACTTCTCTGCCTCAGCCAGCTAAAAAACTAACTAAAAGCAAAGGAGAGCTCTGTCCTGCTGTCTGTCGATCGACAGACAACACAGAAGCAGGATGCGGGAGAGCGAGTGCAGTTTCTGATAACAAACTAACTCCGTGCTTCTTCTTTCCCCGCTTTGCTCTCAGAACAAGTCTTAAAGGTGCAAAACTTATTATCCAGCATAAACAGAACAGACAACTGGGGATACCAGCATCATATAGCCTACCCAGGACAATCTCTACCACTAGCAGACACTCTGTAGAAATTACAAGATGCAGTTATTTCCGATAGTAAACCCAAGAATGCAGTGAATATAACTGAAGGCACAGAGTGGAGTAAGGGGAAACTAAAACAACATGGCAACTAATCTGCTATTACTTAATGGATTAGTGCTTGCAAATCACCTTGGGCGAGATATCTAAACTGAGTTAATAAAATAAAAATGCATGCACATCTATAATGGTATTTTCAAATGTCTTTCAACAGATCATGTATATGATTTCCATTGAAATTAAGTGAATTGAATTCCTAATCTTGTCTGGTATTTCTGAATCTCATACATGACTATCTAGTGCATACCACTTTCAAAAATATGAGCATGGAGAACAGTTTCAATAGTCTTTTGGCTCCTGTTATGAGAATATGCCTTAAT
>VWZV01008579.1:1817-46681 GCA_013397155.1 Irena cyanogastra
GTGCCCAGTATAATAGCAGATTTTTATTTTTTTTAGTGCTATTTCTAGAGTGGATGATCTTTATTTTTGTCAATATATTTTAACCATTTTCTATTTTTCTTTCTTCAGGGTCATCCAATTTTTGCTTATCTCTCAGGTGTCCTCACTATTAATAATGCAGGATATTTTTGACATTTTTAAGTCCAATTTACTGAATCACTCTATTAAAAATTCCTTTTCCAGCTCCCAAGCTACTAAAATTTCTCAAAGATGTCCTTTTTAAAGTCTTTTCAGAGGAATTTCTAATGACAGAGACTGATTTACTTACAACAGTGTCAGAAGCAACACTTCATATATAATTACATATACATATATTCCTATGGGTAAGTCTGTATCCTTTTAAGCTTTAATGTAATAACTTTTGTAGTATCCATTTGGTCAGATATATGTATGCAGACATTGCCTCTACAAACCAAATCTATTTGAATCTCCATATGTGAAGTATTACTTAAATTGTAAACTTTAACATTATGAAAGTATTATCTAAATAATAATTAAAATGTTTGGAGAATTAAGAGCCTTTGATATCCTGTTCCAGTTTCTGCTACTTGAGAGTTTTGTGAAGCACTGATGTTTTCTAATTTTGTTTGTTAATTTTTGCTCTTAGTGCTATATATCTAACTGCCTTTACTGGCAAACATCTTGTTGAGTCCTACACATATTTCTGACTAATATTATTATCTTTTTGCTGTGGGTAAGGTGTTTCATATTGATGTAAACAATATCTCTGTCTGCATGTTTTATCCTTCTCTACATATCAGAGTTAAATGTTACTGTTCCTTGAACTCCATGTATAAGACAGAAGGCTGATATAGGACCATGTATGAAGAATTCGTCTTTTCCCAAACAAATACAAAAGCAACCAAATTATNGGTAATTTACACACAAACGAGGTGTACCACCTCACCACCTTGACTCAGTTCCACATGGCCACTGAGACAAAGAAAAACGATGGATGATGTTTCAGGATCTACAAGTTGTTTCCAGCTCAGGAGCTAACCAACTACAGGAATCATTTGACCTCTTTTCGCCTTGATTTCACACATCTTTCTCTGTACTTCCTGAAATTTGTGATATCAAAATAGCTATCTCCACAAGGAGCTGACTTAGAAACCTTTAGCTGTTAGCATGAAAATAGAAGACAATAATAATCATTCAAGACTGACAGCAACTATCGCCAAAGAAAAAACACTGAGTTTTTAAAAACAAATCCAAATGTACATGAAGGTAAAAGCACTAAGATGAGTCCTTAAACCCCTATCAGACTGGGGCAAGTGGATGAAGCTTTGGGAGTCATTATCAGTGAGTTAGTGTCTACAGTGAGATGCAGGAGAAGTATTAGGAGGAGCTCTTTGCTATGGAAGATCTGCTGTGTCTAAGCCTTTCCCATAAGAAAAGATGCCACCTTGAAGTCCTGGACAGTCCAGCCTGCCTTGAATTTCTGTGATATCTGAGGCAGTGGCAGCTCAGGATGGGAAGGAAGTTGAATAACTTACTTCAGATTTTTAGGTGGTTGAGGTTGAGTGAGATGTACCACAGGGGATGCAAGTGCTTATAGAAGCTGTCTAGGAGGTTTTTACAGTCAGTGGTGGAAAAGCAGAGTAAGATTTTTGTGATAACAAGACACAGAAAGAACCTGGAAGATGTATTACTTTAGACACTAATCTTTGAGAATTCTTATAAAATAATTGTAAAGTAATTGTAATAATACTTTGAAGTCATAAGTGATATAAGTAAATTGTCATTTGCAACCAATGAAATGAGGCTCATCAGATATCAATGAAAGGTGAGGATATTGAATTAGACCATTCAAAGTCTAGAAGGAGATGTTTAAGGATAACTTCTTTTATCACCTCTTTCATATCTCTTGGACAACTTATCTTGGTTTTCCAAAGTATTCGTACATATGCAATAAATAATAAATTAGAAACTAGATTATTGTTCTATGAAAATATTCTATAATAATATTGGAACTACTTTTGGTGTACTGTTTAAATGAATGTGTGAATTTCAGAAACAATACTAGTGTGGCTGGTCAGAGTCTGACAAACAGAATGAGCTGTCAAGTAATTTAACAGTTGGGTAGTCTATTCTCAATTTAGGTTCGTAGTCAACATTTTATAATATCTATTGTATTGTACAGGTGTTGTTCATATTTGACTTTCTTTTCTTTTTCTGGAATGAATGTTGTTGTCATTTCATAGTTATTTTAGCAGCTAGACTGTCCTTGTCCTATTTAATTGCCTACTGGATGAGTGCCCAGTATAATAGCAGATTTTTATTTTTTTTAGTGCTATTTCTAGAGTGGATGATCTTTATTTTTGTCAATATATTTTAACCATTTTCTATTTTTCTTTCTTCAGGGTCATCCAATTTTTGCTTATCTCTCAGGTGTCCTCACTATTAATAATGCAGGATATTTTTGACATTTTTAAGTCCAATTTACTGAATCACTCTATTAAAAATTCCTTTTCCAGCTCCCAAGCTACTAAAATTTCTCAAAGATGTCCTTTTTAAAGTCTTTTCAGAGGAATTTCTAATGACAGAGACTGATTTACTTACAACAGTGTCAGAAGCAACACTTCATATATAATTACATATACATATATTCCTATGGGTAAGTCTGTATCCTTTTAAGCTTTAATGTAATAACTTTTGTAGTATCCATTTGGTCAGATATATGTATGCAGACATTGCCTCTACAAACCAAATCTATTTGAATCTCCATATGTGAAGTATTACTTAAATTGTAAACTTTAACATTATGAAAGTATTATCTAAATAATAATTAAAATGTTTGGAGAATTAAGAGCCTTTGATATCCTGTTCCAGTTTCTGCTACTTGAGAGTTTTGTGAAGCACTGATGTTTTCTAATTTTGTTTGTTAATTTTTGCTCTTAGTGCTATATATCTAACTGCCTTTACTGGCAAACATCTTGTTGAGTCCTACACATATTTCTGACTAATATTATTATCTTTTTGCTGTGGGTAAGGTGTTTCATATTGATGTAAACAATATCTCTGTCTGCATGTTTTATCCTTCTCTACATATCAGAGTTAAATGTTACTGTTCCTTGAACTCCATGTATAAGACAGAAGGCTGATATAGGACCATGTATGAAGAATTCGTCTTTTCCCAAACAAATACAAAAGCAACCAAATTATTATTTTTATATGTGTCAATTTTTTTAATAAACATTAATTCTCTTGATTTTTCTTATAGGACATAGGTTTACCAGTTTTCTGGGAGAAAAATGTTACAGACTTTACTAATAACTACTGATTTTTTTCATATAAATTCTATTCTATTTGTTTGTAATTAGGATCAAGGTGACATACTTTTGTTTCCAGAATGCAAAAATCACATAAACGCCTCTACTTCTGCTCCTTAGAGAGCATATATCAGATCTGACTTTCAAACATAAAATGCACACTGTTGTTTTAAACACATTTTACCCTCATATAATTTTAAACACATTTTACCCTCATATAAGAATGAATGTTAAAACAACCAGATTTCCAATGCAGATTTTGAAAGCAAAGCTAGGAGTGTAATGACAATATCTGTGAGAAAAAATGAGGAAGGAAAATTATGTGAATTGAAGACTAAGACTATCCTTAGTAAAATGCAGAATTTCTTCTCAGTGTTATGGTAATAAAAAAACTGCATTGGGACGTATAAAGTCGAAACTAAACTCAAACTTTTTATCTTGGCCTAATTGATAAACCAAATATGTTTTTCCAGTCACAGCAATGAGTCTGAAGCTGCAATATGCTACCAAGTGATTTGTGTATTTTTTTAGACATCTGAATGCTAAGCATTTTCTCTATATGCATTGTCTTAATTGCCTTGGCTTTTATATAATAAAACAAAACCCACAACACTCTGAACCGTTATATGCGAGACTGAAACAGAAAGCCAATCTTTTGTCTGGAATTTCACCAGTTCTTAAAATCTCTCTTTACCAGGTTACATAAAAAGACATCTGTAGGAATATCTCTTCAAAACATTCATATAGAAACACAGTGTGCGTGATCATACTTCCTTTCACCATAAGGAATTCACAAGCAAATAAGCCTTCCTTATATTCCCTTGGGCAGGTCATGAACAGCTGAATATTTATTTATTTATCATCTGTCACCATACTTGCACTCTTCAGTTCAGCCAATAACATTCTAGCTAGTAATCAAATTTTGAAAGATAAAGATAATGGAGGATTCTTTTGGGAAAACCATGCTACAATTTACCAGATTTCATAATCAGAAACTCCAATTTATAACTTATCCTTTATTAATCTCATGTTACTCATGATTGTAATCTCTTGTCTGATAATTCTTTTCTTAGAATGCTTTCTTCCTTCAAATAACAAGACATTCCTAAAACACCTTTTTCTACACATTGCTCAGCAACCTTAAATGAAGTGTGAAGTTACTAGGTAAGTTCAGTTGTTCTTTTATCACATGTGGAAATACATTGGCAAGTCTGGCTTAGATTGAATACCAGGAACCTAATAAGGTGTGGTCCAGTAACACCTAGGAATAAATTCTTATTTCGGAGCAAAACATGTTATGTTTCTCTGTTATGTGAATATGATCTAAGGCTTTTTCAGCTAAAGATCATCTAAGATCCATTGCAGGCCATTATTCTTGTTCACATAGAAATTACTGACAGTGGCCTACATGGGTTAAAAAACTGTGTTAGTGCTCTATGCACTACTTACAAAAATTATTTGTTGTTAAAATACCTCACAGTAAAGAGAGAAAATTATAAACACAATGGTTTAGTGTTGAAGGCTATTTTCCCACATAAATGGACAAAATCTCTGGATTGAGAAAGGATCAGACACTGTTATCCTTTTTGTACTAAATACAACCTGAAAGCACAAAGAATTCTCTTAAAGCCACTGAGACCATCTGTGGAGGAAGGATTTGTTTAGGGTATAACCCACATAAATCTATAGATCTAATCCTAAACATGTAGTTTTCACTATTGTCAACAACCACTGGTGTCAACAACCAGTTCTCTCTTTCTCTAGTCCTCTGCATAAAGCAAATTATTAATATGTAAAATATTTTCTCAAATAAAAGTAATTTTTCCACATCTGTTTGAAAGCCATTGGTGTAAAAGGTTACAGTCATTAACACAATGTTTTTACTTTTAAAGCTCATTTGTAGCTGCCCATTCACACTGGCATCTTACCATGAGACTGGCAAGAATCCTTTTCTTATGAAGCACATGCTGCTTCATCTGCGACTGGTCAGATGGACACCCTGTCCCCTTACTCCCCTACCCATAATTTTCCAGCTATATAAATGAATAATATGATTCAATATATTGAATATAATGAATAATATTTCTCTTCTTACCAGACCTCACACTAGAAATCTCTCCTGATTTCCAAATACCTCCATGTTTTATTTTTAGGTACCAAGAATTTAAACTGCACTGACAGTTTTCCACTTAGCCTACATGCCTTGGTTTTCTTCAGTGAAGAGGAACTATAGTAAACATTGCAGAATTTGTTTGTTGGGGCTGGTTTATTTCTTTGTTTCTTAATTGCATAAGCTTTTCTGAGGCTGTAATTCAGTTGCACTTACCTAAAATCTCACTTAGAAAAAGAAGAAAAAACAAAGGAAAACAGAAAGAAATATAATAATTTGGTTTATCATGATGTCAGCTTTTAGGTGATTAAATCAGTTGATTGCAGGATATAATTTCTGTAAAATGAGTACTCAGTGAAAGAGAGGTGAGTAAAATACAGGCAGGTTTTTTTTTCCAGACAGACCATTTTGAAAACATTTGATGACCTCAGTTCCAAAATTGCTGCTTGGAAGTGATTTCAGTAAAGAAATATTCTGAGATAGCTATTATTTGTTATGCAATGGTTGGAAAAAAAATACAGTGAGAAATTAATTTTGAAATCTTGCTTGAGTCTTGCAGAATGATTCAGGATCATTTTCAAAGTGGATTAACATTTAAAGCATTTTATTATCTTATTATCTAATGTCATACATAAAGTTTTATAACCATCAGTTTAGCATTTTAAAGATTCTTAATATTGTTATAATAAAACTGACTACTGCAGCTAATTTTATATTCTGTAATAAAAAAATAAATCTGTGCTGGTAAATCAGTCATCCTTTAAACTCTTAATAAAAGTAAAAAAGGCCTGTATTTGGACAGCATTTTGTTCTAAGTGCAGTAATATATAATGTGGTCGATTTCAGTATTTAGGTTAAATATTGATTCTTTTTCCTATCTTATTTGCCAAATTAAGTATTGGTTTACACATTTTCCAATAGCTTCATTAAAAACTAAAATGACAGCAAATATTTGCTGATGTCGTAATGGTTTTTTATTTTTATGCTGATAAGAAAAGACATTTGTTTTAGTTTTATCATCCTAAGAACAATAAATAGATGATTTTGTGAGCACTTCTGACAATGGTATTAGAATATCTAAGGTCTACTTTTTCACACAATTATATTTATATAATGAAGCATTATACAAATATGCGTGTTTAACTTTGGTTAATGTATGTATTCAACTGCAACAGCAAAAGTCTGTCAGCTTTGGAAGCTGTTTAAAGCTTATGGATGACAGAATGTTTACAACATTATGGCTTCTACTCCTCCTTTTGTACTAGCAAGATCCAGATTTTCAGTATCCAGAAGAGGATCTAGCTATCCAAAGCAGCAAGGTTTGCATTTAAGCACTTAGGTTACCGCAAGGTTTTCAAACCATAACCTCCATGCCTTCATGTGATAACACCCCTGGTGTGTTTTATCCTTTCAAGAGGTTTCCACATCCAAAACTTTCCATATTAAAACCCTTGGGCTCTTATTTCTCCTGTTTTAACGTGGGATGATCTTTTTAAAAATCCACAGTTGAGTTTGGTTGCTGAGACTTAGGAAAACAAAAGAACAATTAGAAAAGTGCCTAATCTGCCACAGTTCTATGGGAAGAGTACATGCCTGCAAGCTGTTTAAAGTGAGGTCCCCAGTCTGCAAGGTAGTCATAGCTCTGATCCATGTCTGAAGTGTTTGAACCCAGCGAGCTGAGGGATCCTGCCACAGAGCCAGTCCCCTCAAACGCATAGGTCTGCAGTGAGTCATAGGGAGGAACACTGGGATCTGTATTTGCTTCTTCGAGCTTGTCTGAAATGAATTGCCTGAAGATTGCACTGTCTGGGCCAACCTGCAGGGACTGTCTGTAGAGGCTCTGGATTTCGGAGGCCACCTTCTTCCGAGGTTTGTGCGTTCGCATGACAGTGCGTGTCCTCAGCGCTGAAATATCAAAGGCTTCCGTGTCCTCCTCACCCCCTCCTTCGTCGTCATAACTGACAATATTCTCTCTGAATTCTTCCACCTTTTCTGAAAAGTGAGGCTTCTTCTGCTGCTGCTGCTGCCTTATGGCTACAATTGCCAAAAAGAACACTGACAAAATAAAAAGAAAAGAGAAGGGACAAGAGTAAAATTATACAGAACTAGAGACTATGAATGTGCTTGGAAAGATTCAAAAAACTGCTTCTTATCTCAGTATCAAAGCTGTTGAAAAGTGAAGCTATCTTAACAAATTTATAGAGCTGTAATTTTTATGTATTTTATGGTTTTGAGATGAGAAATGGGTGTGTTGGAAAATGGCTACAAAGGGACTTATAAAAAAGGCGAATTAAATGAAGCAGTTTTTTTGGTAGATGCAAATTTGAAACTGACGGAAACACAGATTATGCTTTTTGAAAGTGCTTTTTTATCACATAATATATCCATTTCACATTCAGAATTTAAATTCTTAATCTCTATCAGTCTCTCTGATAAAAGCCCCATCAAGATCAAATGAAAAATGAGACAATGAGCAAGATATGCTCCTCACCTGGTTGAATCCTTCAGTTCCACAGACTATGCAGAACCGTGTTCAACTATTTCTGTTGTGCTGATTTTCAAATTTGAAGACCCACTAAATTCTGTGTCATTTTACTGTCAAGCCTATGAATCAGAAGATCTTATTTCTTTCATATGTGAAAAGTTTCTTAAATTTTCTTTTAAAGCATTATTTTTTAATCCCACATAATTTCATTTTAACTGAACAATCCCTATGAATTAGACTATGACTTTCAGGGAGCTTAATTCTTTTGGTTTTAACTACATCTTGCTGCAGTTCTACTTAATAAGTATTTTGTGGACTGTATTTTTTACTCAGGACATCAAATGATACAACTACCAAGAATTACAGCATTTTACTTAATATGAGGAATCTGAAGCGGTTCTTTTTTCTACCTATTTACAATAAACTCTTCTATTTGCTTGGGAGATATCAACACAAGACTTGAAAGCACAGAAAACTAGAATTTCTAGTATGTATTAGCAAAAGAGTTGGTTTTCCAAACGTTTTGCCTGGCGAACTCTTCTGATGGTATGCTTCCTACTTGAAAATTACTTTTCAGAGATAAATGGCAAATTTATTATATATAAGACATTTTATTATTTAATTTTAAATAATTACAAAAATGCATTCAAAGAATTAAGGAATTTAAAATATGCGTGTTTGTAAAGAGTGTAGTAGATTAGTTTTTTTTCTTCTTTTGGACTAATCTATTTATCCATATCCCTGCTTTGACTTTTGTTATATGAATAGGCCCAGTAGATGCCATGGGCTCATTCCACCTGGAGAGAGAACTTTTTGCAAGAATCCAAGAAATCATTGATTAATAATTCCCCTGATGGCCTGGACAATGCAGTGGTACAGTTTGCCTGATCCTTAGTCCCTGAGGTCAATAACACAAAGTGAACTTATTCAGATACCCTGCAAGTGTCAAACAAAACTTGAAATGCACTCTGACCTGTAAGCTTAAACTGACTAAAAGATATAAAGCAGATATCTAAGCTCGGATTTAAATAAGAAAACTCTGGAAGTGTAGGCAAGCCTAGAAAAGACAAATTCATTGTATATTCCCATGTCCTTGATTGGAAACCAGGGCATGGATGTGGGGAAAGTAGTGCATCCCTGGGCTTTGCTGCGGAGTCAAGAAATGGCTGGTGTCTAGAATGGCCAGCCTTGAGTTGCTGATTTGGTTTTGAGTGCTGCTTGCCAGCTGTGCACGACCCTTTACAGAGGTACTAGAAAAACTACTGTGCCTTTGAACCACTCTCAATCCCAGTTTTCACCTACACAAATTCCCAAATGTATTGCAGGTTAAGCTGGTATGTCCTGAGAGGAAAAAGGAGATGTCCAACATTTGAAGCAAGTGCTGTTTATAGATGTAACCTTAATTGGCAAAGAAACTCCCTGTGTCTGGAACTTTCTGACTCATATCAGATTCTCTTTTTCTTTTATTATTCATAATTGATCTCAGTTCTACATTTACCATTCCTAAGGCAGAATGAATAGGGTGCTATCTCTGTTAATATATTCCTACACTAGCAAATTTTCTTGTGTAATGCTGTCATCAGCTTTACCTGTGATCAATACAGACTTTGGGCTCTGAAATCTTTGTTATTGCAATGCCAGGAGAGTAAAGAGGACCAAGACCATGACTCAACTACACCCAACTTTTAAGAAAGTGTGTTAGAATTCAAATTTTACTGAAAACTGGGGAGAGGAAGGGAGAAATTATAGTTAAGAAAACAGGAAATAAATGAAACATTTGCCTTATTTCATTTTTTTCCCAATGGCCCAGTAATTCCAGTCTTCAAGTCAAGGGTCCATCTTTGTTACTTAACCAATTCTCTGTAAAAGGAAGCAAAGTAGTTTTTCTTACTTGTACTTACCTAGGAATATTAATATGCAAGCCAAAAGAGCAACTAAAGCCTCTGTGCTGAGACCCAAGGAATACATGAAAGCTCCATATCGACAGTACAAGGTGTTAACTTCAGTGTCACAGTCGCAGAGAGTGACAGTGAGAGTGTTTGTGCTTGTCAGCGGTGGGGTTCCATTATCCTGAATTAAGATTGGCAAGTAGAAAAAAAACTGCTCTTCCCTCCTGAAGCCACTTTTTCCTGTGAAAATTCCAGCTGTGTTATCTAGAAGATAAATTATTATGATAATATGAATTTATATATTTTGTAACCACAACAATAATATTTAGTGGAATCTGACCTATTTAAAAGCAATCGTACCCTGCAAAGCCACATATTAAGAAAGTTAAAAAAGTAAAAGCAAGCACTGACATTTGGTGCATATTTTGTCAATCGTGAATAAATTGTATCTAGTTTTGATATATGTACTCCAGGGGCAATAATAAAATTTGACTGAGGAGCTCTGGTTTTAATGTTCAGAGCTAAAGAAATTGACATCTTTTTCAGTACCTGACACCTGCTCAGACTAATTAATTGGTTATTAAAATGGTTCCATGTATCCAGCTGCTACCAAGCCAGAAGTTCACAGATAAAATATAGACAGTTTGCCAATCAAAAAAAAAGGTGAAAAAATGTTTCTAGCAGCACATAGTGAAAACAGGTGGCAAGGGAAAGAAGAGAAAGCAATAAAAACATCCAGTAAAATGATCTTTTATTTATTTCCCTGGCACAAAAACTGGAGCTGGATTTCTACCACCTAAAATAGCAAATAGATTTATATGATTTCACTTTGCTTTGTATTTAAGTATTTGTGTTTAGAAATCTGTTCTGTAAAAAACACAGTAAATAGCTTAAATTCGGTCTTGCTTCATATCAGTTCAAGTAAGTAACTTAGTTTGCGGCAAAACAAAATAGTCCTGTCTACCTGCATGTGTAATGACAAGAAGAAAAAAATCTAGAAATATTTCCATGTCACAATTTTTTCTCATATTAGAGTGAAAGACTGCATGTGTGCATATGTAGAAGTAGGGGAAAAAAGGTGTTTCTACCATTATCTGCACAATACATCTACACAGAGTCTACTGAAGTCTACTGAAGTTACCTCCCTCACATATAAGTTGTTCTAGGTTTCTGTCATAGCTCAGAAAGAAACTCTGAGATAAAATACTAGAGATCTACAGTCTCTTTTTCTCTTCCTTAAGGCTACCACAATTCAACTACAATTCAATGTTGAATATAGCAGAAAGGGGCAGGTTGAAATCTGCTTGCATCATATTTCAAAAAGTTTTATTTTCTCCATTAGTAGCCATCAAAAGGAACGGAACAGGTTGCTTTGTGTGAGGGTCTGCTTGGCTTTTGGGAAGAAAGAGGAAAGATGGGAAAGGCTCATGGCTTGTACACAATTTGACCTTGATATAATGACTTGTTTCTTCCTGGAAGGGAGTGAGAGATGAAGATGGGAATTGAAATTCGTATTGACACATTGACTAACTTTGAAGATAATTGAGAAGTAGTTTGCCATTTAACATATTTGGAACTTCCCAAAACTTATTTCCATTGATTTGTTCCTTTAGCCAGAACATTCAAATAATTAGCATGGTCAATAAGAATGATGTGTACTTTAGCTTAGTCTGGAGAAGCTTTGCTTTGTAGTCTCAGCAGACTGACTCTAAATGGTCACCTCTTGAAATTCCATCAGATATCACACCCATATTTTCATCTCAGTCTGGTTTTGCTTGATTTTACATATCAAAAAAATAAGATTTCATTTCTATTTATCTGGTTTTATGATGTTGTTCTTCCTGAATTAACAAAATAACAATCCTGTATTTATATAAATCTTCTCTTTCTAATGATCTTATTTCTCAGGCAAATAATTTTAACAAGAAAGTTGGAATTGACCACCACATTCAACATTAAGAAAATAATTTTTGAATAATACTAGCACATTTTTCATCTCAGCTGTTTTTTCTTACCTTGAAATGAAACTGCCTTTTGCTGTTTATATTATTCACTTGAAAAGAAAAAAAAAAACCTCGTTGATACCATTGAATAATTGTTTTGAAATGGACTTCAGGACTTGTCTAATTCTTATAACACAAAATTCTATTTAAATAGAAAATTTTAAGAAAATAAGAACCTGTTGGAAGCAAGCATCTTCCATTAGGGAGGTCTTAAAAAGCTGCATGGCTGACACTACCTTGATTGTCTTTGACAGTAAAATGTGAGCTGTTTGCATCCTCCTGAGCCAGTGAGAAGTAAAAATGGTGACCTTCTGAGTCATCTTGATCCACTGCACTGATGCTTTGAATTAGCTGGAAAAAATAAGAGAACAGAGTTGTTTAAGAGTAAATAAATTTCCTCGTCCTTTAAAAGAATAAAAAAGGATTTAACAGATACGTTAAACTATTGTTGTTGAAGATGTGATCCGTGAATCTGTATTGAGTGCATAATATGCAAATATTCACCAAATGCCCCAATAGGTTTATTGAGACTTATATTCTGCAAGTAATCTGCTTTAAGTTTTCATCCATTTGAGACAGGCAGGCATTAAAATCTTGAGAATATGTAAAAGGTTTTCCAGATCAAAGGACCAGGAGCAAATGAAGTCTTCATAAATGAAAAAAACATATATAGAATGTTTCATTCTTTTTTTTTTTTTTAATCCAAGGAGTATATAATTCTACATTTGAAGAAACCTTCCTACACAAAATCCATTCCTTTTGAGTCCACAAACACATTGATATCATTCAATGGGTATATTGTAGCTCCAGTAAGTGACATACGTTGACAAGTTCACCTGCTGAATTGTTGGTTTTGGATACTATAACAGATTGATTATGGAAATTTTTGGCTGCTTTTTCTCAAGAAAACAAAATGCCCTTCATTTAGAAATATGTCAAACCAGGCAGTCATTGTAAAATAAAATAAAAATTAGCAGCATTCAACAGAATGTTTTTCATCTCTGTAAATAAACAACCGCACATTTTACATATTTAGCAAAATTTCTGCTTTAAAAAGTCTGTATTTCTTATCAGTAAATATTTAATTATCAGCATATATTAGTGAACATCCTTGCTGATCAGGAGAAAAGCAAACTGCTGGAAGTCCACCAATTTTCAGTAAAGAGAAGGTCAAATTTGAACTTGAGCTCATGCCTTGTAGATATTTGTACACAAGAACTTGAACCCTCAACTTTTCTCAAACCACAGAACAGCTGAATGATACAAGCAGTGCTTTAAAAGTGAAGCAATAAGTCAGTGGAAGTGACTACTGCTGCTTTTAATCTGTGCCTTTGAAAACTCTTTTCTGGTTAAATCCTTTTTCGCTTAAAGATCTAGAACTTCATCACACATTCTTTTTCTTTTGAAACAAGCAAAGTTTGATGAAATCATCACAGCAGAGTGCAAAATGTGGCTCACACAAAAGCTTTGTATTCTTAACACTGTTCCCTCTTCATATGTGAAATTTATTTTAAATCTATATTTTGACTCTATGGAAACATGAGGACCTTTGAGGTTTTGGTGATTTTTTTTTTCATTTGTTTGTTTTTGTTTTTGTTGTTTTTTTTTTTTTATTGCCATCAATGAGAGGAATAACTTTTCAGTGATGTCATGATGTACAAAGGAGAGAGATTCTCAAGGGATTTTTTTTCTTTTCACAGAACTAACAAAATAGCTGAGGTGATGCAAATAAAGGTATAAAAATGCAGCTCAAGAAATCAGTAAGGAGAAACAGACCACTAATATTACCTTGATTACCACAGGCTTCACTTTTATAAGGAAATGTAGCTCCTAGGATATGCTCAATATGAACAGCAACAGGGTACAAAACTCTATATCCGGTCTAAACTGCAAAGAAGGACACATTTTATAATATTTTTCCACTTACCTCTAAAAAACCTAAAAGAGACCATGCTGGCTTATCTTGAAAATTTGGTTGCATGTTTATAGTCGCAGATGAGGATAAATCTTGGTATGGATGTATACCTGTCCTTAAAATTCAGGGTCTATTAAGATATACTAAATATGCAGAGTAATAGAATGATCTACGAAGACATCTTAGCTACATTTAGTTTATTTTGTTCTTTTTTGTTTTTAGTTCAGTTATTTTGTAAAGAAAAATTACCTACCTGCATACTAAAAAAAGTGATTTTCATTCAACAAGGTATTACCAATGTCTTTTGAAAACATATTTTTAGGACTATATCGTGTGAAAATCATAAAGTTACTACAGTTGTGAATTAGATACTGTTTTT
Organism: Irena cyanogastra; assembly: GCA_013397155.1. Lineage (NCBI taxonomy): Eukaryota > Metazoa > Chordata > Aves > Passeriformes > Irenidae > Irena > Irena cyanogastra. The sequence continues at coordinate 15,910 of VWZV01008579.1, forward strand.
CTATTTCTTTATCGATTTCTGTATTTTACATACAGAATGTATTTGGCTCTGTACATATTATTTATATCTGATTCAATCAATAAAATTCTAAGGAGAATTTATTTAACTAAAAAAAAAAAGCCAAACCACCTTCTCTTGCTTTGATTGGGGCTGTCTTGTTCTGCGCAAACCTAAGATTCCTACGGTTGCTCTAGACATATTGACGTGCCTTCAAGGATTCACCTTAGCAGCAGGGGAAAATTTGTAGGGTAAAGACAGGGCAAACCCTTATTGTTTACTTCCTGCTGTAGCACTTCTACTAAGATTCAACAAAGCCCAGATTAATCTACAAAATATTCAGAGAGCAATAAGTACCTCTGATTTTACTGACTCTGAAGGAAAAATCACTCAGAGGGAAGGAAATCCCTTCTTTTTTTGGTTTCCTAGGTTTTTGTACAGCTAACCTAGGAGATTCTAGCCTTTTACGAGGGAAACTGGCATCATATTTTCAAAAACTGCAATTACTGCTTGTGTCTTAAGGCTTACAAACCTTCTACATTTTAGTGTATAAACAAATAAAATATAATGAATGATTTTTTGCTTTTGCAAGGTTATGTCAGTTGTGTTGATGTGGCTGAAATGTAATTGCTTTAAAAATTCTTATTTCAAGTCTCATTAATATAGAAGCTTCAAAGATCCAGCAGTTCATTTAAAAATGGGTATTTCTTTAAAACAGAGATAAATACACTTGATTCTTTTTGCAAAACTGATTTAAATTTATGATGGCTTTTGAGGAGTTAAGGAATGTAGTGGAATATCTCAACCAAAGAAGAAAGTTTCCATAAGATAAGCCACCACAAGCATAGATGGGAAACAGGAAGGTGTGCATTTCAGGCCTAAATGGAGGTGAAGGTTTGGAATCTGAACACCAGCCAAAATTCCACTGTGAGGACTTGTGATGAGTGTAGATGGGAACAACAGGAGGATACCAGGCATGGTAAGTCAGTTGTGAGTAATCGATCTGCACAAAAATTCCCACACTGGCAAACTGAAAAAGGAAGGAATTCCTTATATACCTGCCAGCCCAGGTTCTCAAAATGGCATCTTATAAATAATTCATTTATTATATTTGATCGTATTTATTCACCTTGTAAATAAAAACTGTGCATTATGGCGTAGTTGACTGCCAGATAATCTTGATAAAATTTCACTGGAAATTTATTTCGTCAACTCTAAGTGGTTGTACTGAATTGGAATTACAGAGAGGTCCAGAAGGAAAGGTCAAAGCTTCTTTGTTGCAGCCCTTTCTGCTTCTATGGGCTTTCAACCAAGTTAAACTTAAGGCATAAATTGTCCATCTGAACAACAGTACTTTTAATTTTGAGGCTAAAGAACTCCGAGTGTAGAGTTTTGACTCCTTTGTTTATTAGTCTTACCAATCCCATTAGAGAAATGGAGGAAAATAGAAACATTTGCCACCTCTCTCTTTACGCTTCAGTTTCTTTGGTTTCTTTTCCACAAAACACCCTTCAACTCGAGTTCTGCAGTGGATTATAGGATGTAAGAGACTTAACCACTCATTGATTTGAAGAGTACAGAAGAAGTCTTTTAAGTCTTATAAGCAGTAAGATTTTTTTCTCAGTCTCGTAATATTTACTGATCATCAGACTTTAGAGCAGGTAAAAGATTAAAGTGCTGATTACTATAGTCAGCACTGCATGTTCCAGGTAGACCTTTTACCTCAAGACTCAGGTTCTCCTGTTGACTACTTCTGTTTTGAAAAGCAAATTGGCACAGTATTGAACTGATTTATCTGGGTCTACTGTAAATGTTTCTGCTCAACTATAAATAAAATTGTGTACTTATCTGCAAAGGATTAATAATTACAAAGCTCATGCTATGGCACTGAGGTGCGTTTTTATGTTTGCTCACATATGCTAATAAATTCTCCCACCTGTGCCATTCTGCTAAGAGATAATGTTATGGAGTCATGGCCCACATAAAACAGAAAAAGGAATTTTCCATGGGTCACTGTGCCCATTGTTTCAAAACATCACACTACACTCAGTGCATCTGCAGGTATAGCTTAGTGTGAGAATCTGTTATATTATACATTGCTTCCACAGCTTCATCATGTTTTTACACTCTAAAGGATGCATTCATTGTTGTGTTTCTTTTTAACTTTTTATTTTCTTATCATTACTGCTCAGATGCTTTTTGTAAATGTTGAAGAAAACATGCAGTATGAAATAATAAACATTGTCTTACCTCTCACTTTCATTTCTTTGCTAGGAAAAATAATTTTGCATCATGATTTGCTAAAAAGGATCTGTTTTAGCAAACTACTCATTTTTAACATTAATCATATGCTCATAGAATTTGTTTAAAGATTTCCTCTCTTTTCTTCTGTCAACATTTCATTATGTAGTGAAATAATAGCAAATGAGTACTTTTCACTTACACTGTAACTGATTATTATTTTATTATGTGCCAAGTACTGAGTAAATAAATTTGGCTTTTTTCTTATCTCTGACTCAAAGTTCCTGCATACTCAATCACTTCTTCGAATCTAAAAAAAAATTGCTAAGCATGCTGTAATATCAAAGTCACTTCATATGTGATCCTCAAATTAAAAGAACTCAGAATTACCAGAACAAATATGCAGTAGAGATGACAGCTTTAATTCAGAATAAAAGTGTGTTCAGTATAGTTTATCTTCAGCTGAAAATAGCTTCTTCTCTGATAGAAAGAAAGATCAATATTCACAAAAGGGCTGAAATAACCATGCATGGTACATTCTGGTTGATCAGCTTGCTTACATACAATTTAAGTATTTTGACACAGAGTACATTAAACTTTAAAGCTGCCTCTCTCAGAGCGGTTAATTTAATATCTTGGGAATTAAGCTTTTTTGAGACCCATTCTTGATGAGATGTCTCAGTGTTACCTTTGGGGAGGATGTGGTCATCTTGGTGTTTTGACCATTTGTAAAGAATATTTCCTTTGAAGTTCAAAGGTTTGTACTTACTGTACACACCCATAAATGGTAAATATAAAGAAATTAATAGAACATTGTGGTCTTCATTTACTGTGTTTGCATGCAGTTATAAAGTCAAAAGGTCTAATCAAAAGGAAAACACGGGTTTGAATGCCTTATTTATATTGTTCTATTTTATCTGATGATAACTATAGTTGTAGTGGCATAGAAAACTATTTAACAATGCAACTTTCATGTTCAATTTATTTGGAAAACAATTTATATAATGGTGGTAGTGCAGTGAAAGTGTTTTTTCAATGTTTTAAAAAAAACTTCAGTTGTGGTGTAGTATTCAGCTGACTTCTGTATTATAAGACAGTACTAAACTATAACATTAAATGGATAGCGAAAATTCCATTCAAAATGTCTAATAAACATGATGAATCATACAGTATGATGCCAAAAACACCTATCTATCTTCTTTACATCCATTTTTATTGTCAAATTTGGATTATAGTCCCACAGACTGAAATCTAATCCTTTTCTTTGAAAGACTTTGGGAGGCTAAGCTAAACATAGCTGTAACTCGCACAAAAACACCTTACAGGGGCTTGAAGGTCAGCATTTAGTCAATAAAAGCAGATCAAGAATTTTTCTAGCCTTTCAGACAATCCAAAATTTTAGAGCAAGCCCTCTTGTCTAGACTGAAGCTATTATTAACTGTGTCTGAGTCTGGATAATTAGAAAAACAATTAGTTCTACCCATGATGTGTTTTATAGTCTATATCACAAATCAGGATACTCTTAGGCTATGTAAAAATAACTTGTGACCTGACTCTAAATTACTTTTATAGTAAACCAGGCTGACACCAAGATAAAGTCTAGATTGAATAAGACAATTCATTTTTTAGTGGTATCTTGCCCTCTCCAGTGCCTTTTCTTCCTTTTCCCCTAAACACTGTAAACTCATGCAAATATGTTTTGGAATGTCCCATTAAATGAGACACAGCTCAGCTCAGATCAGGGAAAGAAGTGAATTGCAGAATTGCAGAACATCTCTGAAAACATCTCTCAGCACAGTGATGCCAGCTAAAAGGATAGACATACTTTGTTCAGAAACTGAAATGTGATAGTCTAGCTATACAATCTTCGATCTCAAGATGTAAGCAGATTCCATAGCTGCTTGAAATTGATTGCAGAAATATGGTTAAAATAAAAAGATATGCAATGTCCTGACTAAATTATTTAATTGCTTAAACTGATTCTTCTGAAATGTAAATTTTCTTAGTCATTGGGCAACCATGCCACCTATAAAATCACATTTAAATCTTTTGGTTTCTTGCTGAGAAAAATTAATAATTTTTTTCTGTGAGTAAAAATTTTAAAAAAATTAATAACAACACCCAAGAACCTACATCAGCTAGCAATTCTGTTTAGATCTTAAGCATTGAATACAATATCGTAAACTGTGACTGTGATGGTTATGCACTTCAGTAGCATTTTCCTGTTCTTCCTAAGATAATCTGTTAATGAGAAAATTATTTAACATTACTGTCACAGTCTTAACAGGCTAAACTAAATATGCCTGTGATTCTCAAAAAACATATAACAATGAAAATTCATTCATATCATTCATACATTGCAATGTCAAAGAAGAATTATTTGGTACACTATATTTAAAGAATTTATTATTGTTATTAACACTGCTATTCTTTACAGAACCATTTTATCCAGTGATTTTCAAAACACTTAATAAATATATGCAATTGATATTGAAAAGTAGCTATTGATAGGTTAGCATACAAATATTATTTTTCAGTAGGTGACTATGGAATATTAAAAACCTTGAAAAATAAATCACCTGGGTTTTTATCTTGTAGGCAAGTCCAAAACATGGATTACAAATATCCACGTTATAAGCATCCATATTTAATTTGTGGTGTCATGAAGCCAAGGAACATAAAGTGTAGTTGATTTAATGCCTGGACCTTTATCTGTCAATGAGATACCCAAAGACCAATAGAAATGGCTTGGTCTACCCTAAACAGAGGTAGCCTTTGCAAACAGGAAGTTTTCCAAATGCAGAACAAACAAAGTAGTTGCTGATAGAGGAAAATAAATGGATGCAAAAGGCCATAAAGAGACCACTTGAGCAACAGGAAAAGATTTATTTAACCGCAGATTAATCGAGATCAAAGCAAACCAAAATGGCATAAAAAGAGAGACTCTTTGATTCAGAAATCAAGATAACAAAATGTTTGAAAAGATATCCCAAAGGTCTTTTTTTAGGTCCAAATAATGCTTTAGAGTGGTGGAAAAACATATAGATTTTTCTCTTTATAGTTTTTTTTGTTTAGTTGGGTTTTTTGGGATTTTTTTTATTCCATATTTTTTCCTTTAAAAAAGCCCCCCCCCAAAAAAAAAAAAAAAAACAAAACCCAAAAAAACCTGTTTTTTGAACATCTAGTAGGTTTTTTTTTACAGGAGGAAAATGAAAAAACAGCAGTGTAACTGGGAATTGGGGCAGCTGACTGATGGTACCCCATTCATGGGGATATCAAGTACGAAATGGAAAATAACCTCCTGGAAAGGAGGTTAATTTTAACAGATTAAGCTGCCAGCTAGGAAAGGTGTTGTAAGGGCTGTGTCTTAAATGTTTTTAGACTTGGAGTGAACTAGTCAGGATTTGAATTCAGTTCGCAATAAATGATTTCTATCTGAAGGACACAACAAATCCGGTTTGAAATTGGTCTAAGCCTGGTTCTTATGTTTTTACTGAAGTTACCAGACATAGGTTTTTCATCTCTGACCTTAACATGAAACAAATTTGTGCCCTATATTTTTTTAGAAATTTCTGCTTGTACTTAATTACTTGTTTTTAAAAACAAAAAAGCCATACAGATTTTTTTTTAAAAGGAGAAAAAATACTCATCACTGTACAGAAATTTAAATTTTATGTTCTGCATATATCAACAGAAATAACTTTGGAAACAGAAAAAATGCAGTCTATACTCACGGAACTGAAAGAATCAATGCTAAGCATCTCAGACCAAATCTTCATTGCAGTGAGAAAAATGACCACCAATTACTGCATGCTCACCTGTCCAGAAACTGCATTTTCACAAACAAATGTTTCATAATTTTTAGGGAATTCTGGTGCATTATCGTTAACATCAAGAACTTGGACATAAACATTTGCCTCTGAAATTTTTTCAGGATTTCCTAATGATTGAAAGAAGACAGAAATAAAAAAAAGTTATAAATAATCTATGACATATTTAAAAGTAATATAAAGATTAGAAAATTTTACCTATATTCTGCAGGGAAGAAAATAATCACAAAGATCTACAGATATATTTTTAACCTATTATAATAATACTGTACCATTATAAGAGTACATCTTGAAAGAAGATATTTCATGTAAAATTTTGAATTTGTTCATGCTTTTCTTCACCCAATCAGAAATGGATTTAAATGTAAAAAAAATAAAACTTGATCAGGAAAAATTAAATAATGTTTTGTTGATGAAGAAAAATTTACTGTACTAGCCATATCTAAGGTTATGTGGTAGGAGAGTGTTAACTCTTTTAAGGGTATCTGGTCAAGGACCTTTTCCAGTGAAAAAGGAGATAATAAGACAAAGAGGAAGTCATAAACAAGAACATATTGGATCAAAAACCTGAGGGAAAAGTGATAAAGAGAGGGCATGATGAGGACCTAACCTGGTCAGATACACAAATTGATGTGGGCACCTGAAGTGTGAGACTGTTTTTTCCATCAGATCAGTGGCCTTGACAATTGATAAACCAATGGAGAAAAAAGGGAAAACAGACACAAAACCAAGACATAGACGTGACAAATTAAACACAGAGACTATGACAAGAAACAAACCTAATAGTAATTGATGGACTATCCAGAAAACACAGGACAACAATTCCAGCTAGATCAACTTGGACTTTGTAACTGATCCCAGATCTGGAGGAGTGGGGACTCAGTGGAGATGCATGGACCCATGGGAAACATGCAGAGAGGAACAAAGTGAGTTCAGCTAGAAAAGGGTATAGAAGGGGCTAGTTGTGTACAAAGCAGGGGCAGCTAGTGCATTTATCTGGCTGAGCCTTGCACTTGATCACCAGTCTGTCCTATCTATCAAGTTACATCTTCTTAATAAATGTTGTCTTAGCCATGTCTCTGCATAATCTCACTCTTTCTCACTGCATACGTATGTGTGCTGCAAGGACTAAGTGGCAGCTACTGGTGTGACCTGCAGATGTGTGAATGAAAATTGGTTCCAGAACTGGACCGGGATGGGACTCTGAGATGCCACTACTGACTTAGAAGCACAGGGGACAATTTTCTGTGTCCTCCTCAGACTTGGCGTGCATAGAGTTTGTGTATGCTTTTACTGACAAGCTTTAAACTGGACTCAACAGTGGTTAGGAGTCTATGGGTCCAGGAGAGGTGCTCGAGAGGTCCACACTTAGGGAGGACTTGCAAATGTGGGGTGCATGAGGGATTGGTGTGTTAGTTCTGTGGGTTTCAAGCAAGCATCAAGTGTGCACTAGCTGGTGAGTTGGGGATGAATTAGATAAGAGGACTTGGGGTACAGGAAACAGTGTTGGGCAAACAGAAATAGATACTGAAGGGATCCATGAGTCTATGTGTGCTTGTGAACTTGGAGAATGTTGTGCATGTGTGTGTACATGTCTGCATCAGTGATCTTCTGCCTTCCCAGAAGAAGAGGGCAGTGGGCTGCCTGTGCTTGTAGTCAATGGGAGTCCTGTAGGTAGGTGCTGCTGAAGGCAAAGCCTTGTCTGCATCAATCCGAGTGACTGACCTCGTCAGTGCCCTTATTGTGCATCTCTGGGACACGTGCTCAGCTGTGCAACTGGCTGAGCCTGCAAACAGGTCAGCAGCACTCCTGAACCTGGGTCCTGAACCTGGTCTTGGATCACAAGGCCCTAGGCAGGACTCCAGTGGCCAAGCAGGAGAGTCACACTGGGGTGACTGGAAGAGCTGGCTGGATTGTCTTATATCACTTAACATCATGGTTATCATAATGATTGGTCACTCTCATTCCTTGAACATTCTGTTACCTCTCCTCTTCTTAAATATTTTCAAATTTTGAAGCTTTGGGAGAAAATTTTTTAAAAATTTCATTTAAAATTATTTCTACCACTTCTAGACATGGAGAAATCGTGGTGTATACTGACAATCCACCCTAGCCAAGGCAGAAAGCTCGGACTCAATTTGGAAAAACAGGGCTTTTCTATCCACTGCTCTGCAAATGCATACTTACAAAGAAGCGTGATTTTGCTCAGACATATCTAAGGCATTACTGTTGGCAGGCTTCATAGACTGAATGTTTAGTTTTGGTACAAGTATTGTTGTTCCAAGAATTATCTACACTACAGGTTTAATTCTTAGGCTTAGTACTCACAGAAGATGTATTTTTTGTATTACCTATTATAAAGTACACCCAAGTATACTTTACTGCTGTGGCTTTAGATATAAAAGATATGTCAGTACAGCTTATTCCTGTATGTAAAGGAAAATTAATAATGTAAAGCTTTCTCCTGCATTTACTGCCTTTACACAAGGTTCTACTGCTAAAACTACTCCAACAAGGAAAAGCAATAGTATCATGGTATAAAAGTTGCATGTAGACTAGGCTGAAAAAAACTAATTTTTTATGAAATGAAAATGTTTATAAGCATGTTATCTGAAACAAGGGAAACAATTACAGCAGGTACAGCATTCTCCTGGATAAACTGGCAGTTCACTGCTTGGGCAGGTGCACTGTTCACTGGGGTAAAATTGGCTGGATGTCCAAGCTCAGAGAGAAGTGGTAACTGGAGTTAAGTTCACCTGGTGGCCTGTAACAAGTGATGTTCCCAGGGGTCAATAATGGGGCCAGTTCTGTTTAATATCTTTATCAGTGAGTTGCATGAGGGGACTGAGTGTACCCTCAGTTGGTTTGCACCTGACACCAAGCTGGGCAGGAGTGTTGACCTGTTGGAGGGAAGGAAGGCTATGCAGAGGGATCTGGACAGGCTGGATTTATAGGTTAGGCTCAATTGTATGAGTTTCAACAAGGCCAAGTCCCAGGCTCTGCATGCAGGGCACAACAACACAAAGCAGAGTTATTGGCTTCAAGAAGAGTGGCTGGAAAGCTGCCCAGAGGAAAAACGGTGGTCCACAGCAGCTGAACATGAGCCAACTTGTGCCCATGTGGACCAGGATTGGGTGAGCGAGCTGGGGTTATTTAGCCTGGAGAAGAGGAGGCTCAGGGGAGACTTATCACTCTCTGCAGCTGCCTGAAAGGAGGTTGCAGTGAGCTGGGGGGTTGGTCTGTTTTCCTGAGTAAGAAGTGATGAGTGGCCTCAAGATGCACCAGTGGAAGTTTATATTGCGTATTAGGAAAATGCTCTTCTTGGAAAAGGTCGTCTAGCATTGGAATAGGATACTCAGGGAAGCGGTTGAGTCATCATCCTTGAAGGTATCTATAGTGCCAGATACAGATGTGCCAGCAGGCACATGGTTTAGTGGTGGACTTAGCAGTGCTAGGCTCACAGTTGGATTCAATGACCTTATCATTTCCTTCCAAACCAAACTACTTCTTAATTCTTTGATTCTACATCGGATACCTCTTGGAAGTCCTTTACCTATCAGCACATTAAATCCTGACTTAGCAGAGCTTTAGGAAATGTCTGCTTGCCCACAACGTAATTTATTACTCTTGTAGGCAAAAAGTTCCTTTGCAATAACAATGCTCACATTAACTTGGATGTGTTGTCAGGTAATGAAGATGTTTTCCAGTGATTAAAGTAATCTTAAGATATTCCAGAAACACTGAACATTTGTCAACCTAAGTGTCTGTCAATATGTCAGTCACCTTTATCTAAACCTTGTACTTTGATAATTACACTTAAAATATGTCTCATGTTCAGTGCTAATGTCACTGCATCGGACCTGTTCAGAAGTTCTTAAGGCATTGATTTAAATTAGTCAAATGAACCTTTAAGAAAAAAGCAAAATATACTCCTCTCTGCCTCTTTTCCAACTACAGCAGTTTGGTTGGTTCTTACATTACTTTTTAAATGTATAACGCACTAGGTGCTTGGAGCAGATGTTTGTTTCCTTGGATCTTATGAATCTGTGCTGATAGCTTTAAGTCTTTTGCTGAAGGAAACGGCAGCAAAAGGAAGTACCACAGACATAAAGACATTGATACTCAGCAGTTTCACATTTCTATTCCTCCTGTGAAGTCATTACAGCTGTGCAAATTTACCAAACCTTGTGATCTGTCAGACTCATTTCAAAAATACAGATGACACATTTACAAAATACAAAACTTCTTTGTGGGATGACCTTTCTCTTGTTGAGTCAAACATCTGTAATAGTACAGTAGGCAACAAAATAGTGCTTAGCTTCTGTTAGATAAGCATAAAAAGTAGCATACATCCCTTTTAAAAATAATACCAAGAGTATAGGAGTTGCTTTAATTCTTTTACTGAAATCAGAATTGGATATGTAGGGCAGAGATTTGACTGCATTGTCTTTCAAGGGAAAGCTTTGTAATCTTTAATACAAAGCAGGGAATAACTTTAATGGCTTCAGTTGTATAAAAAGTGACACAGGAAGGACCCAGCTGTTTTTGACTATTCTTGCCTTGCTTGTTTGTAAGATTCACGGGCACTATATTGGCTTTAAAGCCTGTTCTTTGCTTGCACAAAACATTTAGAGAGCATATTGTTGAAATCACATCTGTGTTCTTTCAGTAAAAGGTTGGGGGTTTTTCTTGGGGGAAGGGGTGCAGGGGAGATTTTGTAATAGCCCTGTTTCTAATTCTTTAATATATTTGGGTTGTAGTGTCATAGCTGCCATGGTGGGATTATTTTTTTTCCTTAGTATAGGGTTAAATGACAAGGAAGAGCATTTCTCTTATTTCTGTATGTATGGAAGTTTTTAAAAATATGAAAATTTTTAATTTTTCTGAAATCACAGCTGTTTTGTTTTGGGAAGGAGCAACATATTACAAAGCCACTCTTGAAATCAGTGTCTGGTGAATATTTAATGACAGTTTTGGTGAGCCAAAGTTACTGCATTGGTTGCATTTTGCAGAGAAGGTAGGCAACATGCATTCAGCTAATATACCCATATCCTATGTTATCTAAATATCTCCCAATTAGCAGAAAATTTCTTTGTCACAATCTCTATGAGAAAGATCAGGACTTGAAAAACGAGCACTAAGAGAACAGGATATCAAATGCAACAGGCTGGATCAGTGTGAAAATTAAGACAGCACTTAAATTGCTAGGGACCCATATTAGTAACTTGAAAAGAAAAGCAATGACCATCTCTAGACGCAAAACAGAACTCAGTATTTGCAGGGGATTAAAGAAAGCTTACAAAGACATCAACCAGTAAACATAAACATAAAATGATAACAATAATAGTGATAACAATAATGCTAGCACTAATACTAACAATAAATGTTATCTTCATAATTTATATTTTTATAGTGTGATTATCATTTATCCTAAGGCATATTTCTTTACTTCCTAAAAAAAATATTTTTTTAAAAAAGGACTACTCCAAAAAGCTGGAAGTTTATTAAAAAAAATATATGTGACCAAGGCAGAGTGATATTTAAATATTAAATTAATATTATCCATATTGAAATAATCAAAAAACTTCAGCCTGTATCCAGTATCGTGGTCTTTCCCATGAAAGAACACTAGCAAGACTCAGTGGTAAAATGACTGTTGTCTATTGTGGATTAATTTTGTTGGAACTGACAGTATTAAGTAAAACTGATCACAGAATCATAGATAATTGAGGTTGGAAAAGACTTCTCAGTTAATCAAGTCCAAATGTTGACTTAACTCTGCCATGTTCACCACCAAACCATGACCCCAGGTATCACATGCACAGGTTTTTTGAACACTTCCAAGGAAGGTGACTCATTTACTTCCCTGGGAAACTTATTGCTAGACAACTATATCGCTAGACAATATGCTAGACAACCCTTTTTCAGGAAAAAAATTTCCTAGGATCTAATTAAATTTCTCCAGGTGCAATTTGAGGCCTTTTCCTCTCTTTCCTCTTACTTGTTACGTGGCAGAAAATACTGACCCCCACTTCCCTGCAACTTTCTTTCAGGTAGTTGTAGAGAAGGTTCCCCCTTAGCATCTTTCTCTCTAGTCTAAACAACCCCGGCTCCCGAGCTGCTCCTCATAGGAATTGTGTTCCAAAGCCTTCACTGTCTCTCTTGTCCTTCCCTGGATATGCTCCAGCACCTTCTGGAAGTGAGTGGAAGAAAGTTGAGCACAGCACTCAAGGTTTGGCCCCACCAGTGCTGAACACAGGGGGAAAATCACTGTCCTGGTCCTGGTGCCCACGCTATTTCTGGTCCAAACCAGGATGCCATCGGCGTTCTTGGCCACTGGGGCACACACAGGCTTGTGTTCAGCTTCTGTTGACCAGCACTTCTAGGTCCTTTTCTGACAGGCAGCCTTCCAGCCACTCTACCCCTGGCCTGTAGTGTTGTGCAGGGTTGCTGTGACCCAAATGCAGGACCTGGAACTTGGCCTTGTTGAATCTCATACAAGTGGCCTTGGCCCATCAATCCAGCTGGCTCACATCTCTCTGCAGAGCTTTTATATTCAACAGAATAGCCTCCCACAGCCCAGCTTGGTGCCATAGTAAGCTGACTGAGAGTGCACTCGATCCCATCATCCAGATCATTGATAAAGCATACTAAATAGAACTGACCTGACCCCAGTACTGAGCTTAGGGGAAAACTGGTACTGGCTGTCCGTCAATTGGATAATAATGATTTAAGGATTTCTTGCTCTCAGATAGGATTAGAATGCTGTTGTTTGTGCTTCAGCCTTGCAGTTGGTGAAAGTTTCTTAAAACCAAGTAAAAACTGATGAAAGGAAATGATCTTTCTTGAGCTTCAGGCATAAAGTGGAATGAGAGTCAACAGTTTGCAAGCTCCCCCTGTTCACATTTAAGTTCCAACAAATTAGGCCTACTTATGGATACTTTTAAAACACACTCCCTCAATGGCATGAGGATAGGATGAACCATACCACAGGTACAAAATAACAGTCAGGCCTCTCTCACTAATCCCTGATCCCTGCAATCATTTCAATGGACTCAAAAGTCTTGTGTAGTGTGTGAATGTCAGGGCATCAACAGGCTCCTAGAGAGGTTGCTGTTGTAATGCAGTTTCAATAATTGACTAAGGTACAATGACATCTTATTTAGATGGGCTTTAATGGTATTTTGATTGTGCTTCAGTGGAGCCAGAATGTCATCCACCAAATGCTTCATACACACAGTACATATTATGGCTATATTTCAAGGAATAATATATTGCCAGTTCCTGATACAAATCCTTTCAGGTATGTCCAGACCAAGGTGACCTAACTTCAGTTCTTTTGAACATATCATTATAGACAGTGACCTTATCATCATTAAAGAAATAAAGAATAAGAATTTGAACATAATGAGGTCTCCATTCCTCTGTAATAACTTCCATTACTGTGAAAGTCTCACTTTCTTTTGCTGCAGGAGACAGTTATTCATTTGTAACATTTGGCTTTCTCCTGTTTTATTGTTTAACTAAACAAAAAAGTCTAGGCCAAAGTTATCCTGCTGTGTTTCCATAGCGCTGTTCAAGACATGCCAGAGATCAAATTTGCTAACACCTGTCATCTGCCCAGCAACATGAGAATGAAATTTGTGCTTAAAAACTCATAGAGAAGCTGAAAAGGAAGATAGTACCATCAATTCCTAAATACAACTTCAATGACAATTGATACTGACTATCCTATAGTAGACTTCCAGCAGCCATGTTCTACAGCGAAATCTCCCTTTTGGCAACAATGCAGTTTAATAATATATGTTTAAAGTGGTCGTAGCAACAAATGGCATTTAACAGATTCAGGAGTAAAGAACAGGTGCTAAGGGTATTTGTCAGAATCTGAGTTATCAGTTTTCCTCTAGTTTTATATGGTTTTCCTCCTTCCTGAGAATGAATGGGATCAGTTTTTAAATAATATCCCAGTAATCTTGTTAAACTGCCTTATAAATCAGGAGCTGTTAAATTTCTAGTGTTGTCCCAGATTTAGGGCAACCAGATCACCAAAAACACAAACAGAGGTAATTTTCATTTGACTTTCAAACAAAATTTACAGGTGAAATCTATAAAAAAGGGTGCTTCAAGGCTCTAATTGTCACTGAATAGACGTCTAGATGATTTAGGCCTTAACATTCACAATTAATTTGAGTCACAGTTTTCTGACTTGTGTTAAATTAGACCCTGGCTAATTTCACACTAGTCAAAAATCTGGTGTGAAATTAACCAGGGTCTAATTTAACATAAGATCTTGCACTGCAGGAGCAATTCTTATGCTTCAGTGTTACTTGAAAGCGTTACACTCTCGATCCTATTACAATTTCTTTTTTCATAAGGTCATCTTTTATGAAAAAGCACAGGACCTTGGAGCTCAAATACATTCCACTTCTATTTAACTAATCATTTTAATAATGCTCCTTAGTGTAGCAAACCACAGTAATATAATCAGAAAGAAGAATGTATTCTCCACTTAAAAGAAGGCACATACAGAGGATAATTACAGTTCACAGTGTAAAAAACCCAGCGTTCCTTAAATTTCTTACTCACTTGTTTCTGTGGCTGTAACAGTTATGTTGTGCCAAGAAGCTCTCTCTCGGTCCAGAGGTTCAGTGGTAGTGATTGCTCCATTGTGTTCATTGATGCTGAACAGCCTCTTTAAATGAGTGCTGTGGACAATAGAGTACCTGCACCAAAAAAAGGAAAGAAATTCCCTAGTACTGAAATGTTCCATCAGAGGCAAGGGCATAGAAAGCTATTGTCAGCTGAGAAAACAGAGCTGTGCATATATGCATACAAACGTGTGCTGCAGCAACTCGGAAATCATGAAAAATGTACGTGTATAAACATTTAAAATTCACTGCCGCCAGGATCAAAGCTCTTCTTTTTATAAAACTAAATACATCTCAGATCTATATTAATATGAAGTGAATCTGAAATGCATTATTCATTCTTACTTCTAAGTCAGTCTCACAGCAGGTGAATGACTTCATTGAAAAGAAACAGCAAAACTGCCACTTGTGAAATGAGTAACACCAACGTCTAAGTGGAGGTATAATGGCAAATCTATTTTATCATTGCTGACATGCTCTGATGCCAAGGGAATGGGCACTATAAAGACAGACAACTATCTGTAATGAGGTGACACTAAGGCCAAGTACAAAATCCTAATGCAGGAGATGATTGAAGGGAAGGCTCAGGGCTCCTGAGTCTTTGCTGAGAAGTCTCTGCATGCTGTGGACGTGTACTTGTGCACATGCATACACACATGCCACTCAAGCTGTTAAAGTCTGACCACTTGTTGCAGGGCAAAGGTGAACTGAAACAGCAACCAAAGATATTGGTTCAAATGTAAAAGATATTTACTGATGTTTTTAAGGGCCTAGAAAACAAAAGACTATATGATGCAGTTGCTAATAAAGTCTACTTCATGGAAATAAAGCCTGTTTGAATAGTGGAAAGATTCTTTCCACTTCAATTTGAAATGCCCACACGCAACTATTCCTTTATATTGTGCCTTTAATTCAGCTGGACAAAGCCTTTCTGTTTCCCGTTGACACTTAGAACTCCAGCTCAGACAATGTGTCAGCAGTTAAATGACTCTCTAATTTGTTATTTGAAGCTACATTTTTGTCTCTTTTAAAAATCAGTGAGAAGATAAATCAAAGAACCAGCATAATATTGTAAGTGAAAGTTCTTATAATTTGTACCAAATTTGGGATACTTATAAACCTCTATTCAAGGTATTTATAATTTTTCTGACACAGTTATTTTGTTTTGTTTGGGCATTTTTTGGTAATCTGATTCTTGATAAGCATTTTTCAGAAAAATTATATTAGGTATTTGTTATTTTTTATTACTAACTGTAGTGGTTTTGGTTCGCCAATTTGAGATTTTTCACCATTTTTTTTCCCATGTCAAACCATGACACTAACATAATGAGGTTTTGTTGCACATATTTTTAAATTTGTTTGTTTGAAACCTGGAGTCCACAAATCAATACAAGTTGTTTTTTTATATTATTAGTAACTGCTGTCATTTATGACATGAATGGTTTCAAAATTCGATTAATTTTCATGGCACTTAGCTCAAAAAACACATCTTTGTATTAGAACCGATATACTCTATTCTAAAGGAACTCATTGATGCAATGCATGTATCACTGTTTTGGGACTATGCAGACATATTCAATTTGAAGCCAGTTCCTCCAAAACATTTCTAACTAAGAAGTTATAGATATGCGTTAATGTTTAATTGTTCCATGAGAGATGTTCCAGTCATCTAAACAAATCACCAAATGAGCCCTTTTAGAGGGGGGAACAAAAAAAAATCTATTCAAATTTTTTTCTTATTTAATTTAGCCAATTACTATCCTAATAAATAACAGTAAATTAATGGAAAATCATAACAAATCACCACCTACAGCTCTGAAACCGTAGCATAATATATATGTATTTCTCCTATTAGAAATCTACACATCGTAAATTATTTTGTCTAAACCATTTGTCACTGTATCCTGGTTCGTCTAAATTGCATAGTACATAGTGATGTCAGGCAATTCAAGAAGCTATTTTAATTATAAATCCCATGTTAAAGATTAATTGCCTGTTTTCTCCCTTAAGAGACAGCAAAATTATTTATTGTTGATGCTATAAAAAGCAGAATGTGCTGTTGCTAGGTTGAGTGGTGAGGCATGAACTGGCTTGTGGTGAGCTATGGTTTTGGGTCTTTTTGCATCACTTATTTTTCTTGGGGATTTGTTGAATATTTGAGTTTTTCCCATCTCTTATTTTCTTTGGTAATAATTATTATTATTACTATTATTATTATTTAGATATCTCAATAAAAATAATAATAAACAATTGTATTTGTTGTCTCTGAATCCATGAGTTCTCACAACTTTACACTTTCAATTTCACTCTTTTGGATCCCAGTGGCTGTGGGAGTGAGTAGGTGCCTGTATAGTCCTTACCTCCCAATGTGGGTTCAACCATGACATCTGCAATAACCTTGGCTATCGCAGTAAAAGCACAAGCAACTGTAATTATGAGCTGTGGTAAGGAACAGAAACACGCTTTGGAAATACCAACTACATTTGCATTTGAGGCCTGCTCACATTTTAAGATAGGTACCTGACTGGACTGTCCTCCTCATCTGGGTCTCTAGCAGTTACAACCCCCACCAGTGAGCCACTCATAGCTCCTTCAACAATCTCCATCACGTAGTTCTCCAAGGTGAAAACCGGAGGTTCATCAGCATCTTCCACATTGATTTTGACAATGGTTGTGTCTTCAAACGGTCCTTCTTTCAAAAAATGCTCATCAATGTATCTGTTTACAGCTTTTACTTGAATACTGTATCTCCTTCTGCTCTCATAATCCACTCTCTGTTAAGAAAGAAAGTGTGATTTGGAATATTTCTTTATTCATATTTAAATTAAATATAGTTCAATAAATGGTGTGAGATTAAAGACAAAGTAGTGTTGCACTTCTTTTAAGAATGTTTAAAAAATTATTACTACTAAAAGTTAATTCTAAATTTTCCTTTCTTTGTTAAAAACATTTTCAAATTCAGATGTGCCTGTTTGCTATCACATTTCATGCTGACTTTAATGCTGTAATCAAGCACACTGTGGAAAAGAATTCCCACAGAATGTCACCCCTAATAACACACAGTTTCATTACAATTTTAGATAGTCTTTATCTTCAGAAATAAATAAATAGATAAATACCCACTAAATAAATAGCTTTCCAAACTTAAAAAAACAAAACAAAAAACAAATAAAAAAAGATCATAACCAAACAAAAAAAACTCTCACACTTATTGCATTCAGTTCTTCAGGGTCCTAGGTTTCACTAGGCTATTGAACTCTATCTTCATTTCAGATGATCCCTGAGATGACTGAGAAATCTTCCTGACTGATTCCAAAATAAATTACACAGTATCAAAGAATATTAATTTCCTTAATTCATAAACTGGTCTTTTTTGACTGCACTTAGTATCTTTTCAAAGCTATGTCACAACAAAAACTCCACTATCTAACACAGTAATAAATTCTGGTTTCATGTAACGGGAGGTGTTGGAAGTGAGGTGGGATTGCTTACAATTTATTGATAAAGGTTTTACAGACGATGCTGAAAAGAGATACATTTTCTTGCAACTGTTTTGCACAGTTAGGGATAACATTAAGATATTCTGACTTTTGCTATTACATTCAGCAATAATAGGAATGAGTCAAAAATGCCAACAGAAAGAAATACATTTTTCTTTTTATCCCTTGTAATATTCCAATCAAATCACAAAGCCTAAAG
This sequence comes from Irena cyanogastra, assembly GCA_013397155.1. NCBI lineage: Eukaryota > Metazoa > Chordata > Aves > Passeriformes > Irenidae > Irena > Irena cyanogastra. The sequence goes on from VWZV01008579.1 coordinate 34,325, forward strand.
AAAAAAATTAGGACAATCCAAAGCAATAGACCTTTTTTACACATCCAGCTTGCTTGAGGATTTTCTTTTAAATATTTAGAGGGTTTTTTAAAAATTTCTGAGATCTCACCTTTTTTAGTAAGATAATTCCTTCTTGAGTCTCATTGTTAGTAATGATGTTAAAAACATCTGAGCTATCTGCTTCAATGAAATAGTCCATGGCTGCATTGTCCCCAGTGTCGCTGTCTTCTGCGAAGACTTTGCCTACGGTGGTGCCCACGGGAGCCTCTTCAGAGACACTCATGTAGTAGAGCCCTAAAGAGACAGATATTGGCAAAGTTTAGTGATCTGCCATGGTTAATAAATGCTGTAGCTCGAGAATCTCAGAGAGCTGGGAAAAGCCCCAGCTTCTACCAGAGTAATCAACATGATCTGGCGCTGTATAGATCTTGGGTGCAGGGCAGGACAGTCTTTCCCCTTAGGAGCCTTTCCCTCTCACCCCTATTTCAGCAGTGAATAGTACAAAGGACTAAAAAAAAAAAACTAAAAAAAATTAGGTTTTAAACTGAATGAGGGACGGTTTGGATTAGATATAAGAAACATGTTTTTAATCTGAGGGTGATGAAACACTGCCACAGGTTGCCCAGAATCATGGTGAATGTTTCATACCTGAAAAAATTCTAGGTCAGTTTGAATGCAGCTTTGAGCATCCCTGCCCGAGGAATAGGCAGGACTAGATGACATTTAAAAGTCCATTCCAAAACAAGCTATTCTATGGTTCTATGAATGAACATGGTGAAAAAACAGTGGAGGGCAGCACTTCCCAACAGCACAGTTTTTTCCTGATAGCCCAATGAGCAGCTCCCACATCTGCTAGAAACTACCTGTACAGAGAGGTTCACATCATTTGCCGAAAATGCTACAGTATGTGTCAGAAAAAAATGAAGAGAGGAAAAGACGAAAGAAGGTGAGTGAAAATGATACTAAATATCCCATTTTCCAGATTTTAGGCTGAGATAGAGCAAATTATAGGGAAAGTAGCTTAGCAGTTTGTCTCCAAAGTCAATTGGTAAGTAAAGCAGCGGGCTTGAGATTTTTGCAATGATAGTTTTTCTTTTCCTCTTGGTTTTTGACCTTCTGTGAGGATTTTTTTTCCCTTCTATTTTTTTTCCACTATTTTACTTTTTTACATCTGTATGCTAAGGTCAAAGCACAGCCCTGTTCTAAAAAGACCTACCAACAAACCTAACAGAGCTACAGTGGATCTAAACTTCCTCAAGACTTCCATTACTGTAATTAGCCTCTACTCACGCTGTTGAAATTTAGGTGGATTGTCATTGATGTCAGAGAGATTGATGGTAACAGTGGCTGTTGCAGAAAATGCTCCTGGTTGCCCAACCATATCTTTGGCTTGAATGATGACCAAATATTGATCTTTTGTTTCTCTGTCCATTTGGGAAGCCATTCTAATGACCCCTAAAAATAAAAAGCATAATACAATAGAATATAAATCTTATTTTTTTCTCAACATCTGACAAGGTTATATAGTATAATATGCATATAACATGTATCACTGCACCCAGTTATGAATTTTCATTCTAAACTGTGCATAGCAAACTGTCCTAATGCTGGGTATTAGTCCTCATGGAAGCAAGTACGCTGTGTGTCAAATCCATCCGCTATATTTAGAGTTCTTGGGAGCAGTATATTTCCTCTACCATATATAACCATATCTCTCACTCAGAAATTAGGTTTTTGGAGGGATGTCACATATTTGTCATTTCTCCAGCATACAGATAGAAATATCACATGATGTGCCATAGAGCTGCTGATTGAGAAGTGTTCTTAGACTAATTTTTAAAGTGGGATATTCAGAGTCTAATTCTTTACTATAACAAGATAATTTTCTAAATAAAGTTTGGATTTGCTAGAGAGAAAGAATTTCATCTTCCTATAGGAAAGAAAAGTTGATTTTCTTCAGATCTAGGAGCTATGCAGAGGTGTAAGAGTGTGGGATGGTACCAGTTGATCTTTGTGTTGAAATCAAGAAAAACAATTTTGCTTGCATCCATTTTATGAGTTTATGAATGTACAAATTCACTTGTAGTACCTGTCTTCGGCTCCACAGAGAAATAAGGCTGTCCCTGAATGAGACTGTAAAGCAGACGAGCACTATTCCCATAAGAAGGATCATCAGCATCTGTAGCTGTTACCTGTGTAACCGAAGTACCTCAAGGAAAAATAAAATAGATTATGTTTGTTTTCTTCTTATATAAAGTGTCTCATAATTACAAAACATAAATTCTTTAAAAACCTTTTAACATACCAGTTATACTAATAAACAGTCCTAAAAATTTACAGGAGCAAATGGCGCCTACTAAAATTTATAATTAAAAAGGGAAAATATTTCCTCAGCAGCTGTTCTTGTTGCATTCAAAATTTCAATTAAAATAAAAATAAATTGTATATGCTTTTTCAGCACAACATTTAATATTGTTTAAAATACTACATGTATCATGCCTATTTTCTAATATGTCAATGGAGTAAAGCAAATTGTTTCTCCTCCTCTCCTTCAAAGTATTTTCTGGAATTTTCCCATAGGAACAAGAAAACACAGTCACTTTATCACCAGTAGGCCCACTGGTGATAAAGAAATTAATTGTTAACAAGCAAAGCAACCAAGAAGTACAACAAAGCTCTGATAAAATCTTTTATTCTTGAGTCTTTAATGATCTTGTCCCAGTGCAAAACTTGCGGCAGAAATCCCAGTGCAAAAACACAGTGGAATCAAACTGCAGAGCTTGGTTTCTTCTTTGATGGGAAACTATTCATATCCTAGATAGAAAATAGACAGTAATCTCATAGCACCATCTGTAATGAGTGTCCTTTAAAAAAAATATCCACAGTAACATCATTTTTTAAGGTAATCATTATTTTTGTCTTTTTTCCTCACCTAGATTCTGCATTAGAATACAAATATCACATCTTGTGAGGAACAGCAGGAAATCAAGCTACTTTCTAAAAATTTCTGGCATACGTTCACACGGTTGCACCTGCTTATCAATACAGCTGTATAGTTAGGCTGGAGGAGAAAAGAAGAAAAGGTGGAGTGCAAGGAGTTAGACCAGAAACACCTTTTTTTAATGATAAAAGCAAATGGGATATTTGTCCCAAATAAAACAAATATATTCATTGCTGGGTTTTCTAACAGCTAAATAGTTTTATTTTTAAATAGAAATGGAAAAAACTTTCTCATATAAGAATAAACTAAATTAAATTATTTGTGTCTTTAAAGAAAAGTCTTTTGCATTTTCTCTCAATTTATGGAGCAGCATTTGAAGTGATTCCATAATGGATGTTATCTTCTCTCAGGCAGAGAGTAAACTAAACTGTTATTAATTCCTACCAAATTTTGGACCTATATGTCCTTCATAACTTACCTACAATATCAAATATCTGATGTGTGTTTAAATGCATAAATATAGATGATTTAGATGTGTGTATGGATGTATAAGTATATATAGATCCTATTGCTTTGGAGAAATTTTGATCATAAAATTACAGATTTATATTTAACCAGGGCACATATGTGCCTCAGAAATAACAGAATTCATTAATAAGATTGAAGAGTAAATGGAATCTTCAGCTACACAACTGTTAACTTCCTATCACCTGTGACCTGTGAAAATTGCTCTCACAATCACAGAAAATTCATCCTCTAAGAAAATTTAGCATGACTAAAACACAGTTGCTTTGAAAAAAAAATTGCTATTTAAGAAGGGATCAGGAGCTACAGATGATCCAACAGGTTTAGTCTATCATGAATGCCATTTTCTACTAAAAAAACTCAAGTGTCCGCAACTATGTTTAGAATGGACTTATTTATAGCAACATATTTAGTAAATCAGGAATAAAACCCAACATATATAGGACTTCAAAGTTATCATCACAGCATTTGTAGATGTTACATTTAAAGGCAAATTGATTTTCTGCACAGTTTCTAAGCATTACAAAGACATTTTGAATCTAAAGCACCATTTCCTTCTTCTCTGGGACCCAAACACAATTTTCTTCTTGTCTGTTAACTCTTCTAGACTATTTCAGAATGCAGAAGTAAGGATTTTGTCCAGTTGGGGCCAGTGAGATGCAGCTGGTTTATGTAATTAATAGAAATGTGAATAGTCAAAAGGAATCTAGTAAAGAGGGAGCTGACCTGGAAGGAAGAAATAACAGATATCCTGCAGACTCCAAGGAAGAAGAAAATTTATTTCTAAATTTGGGTGACAGAAGAGCACGTAAAGAGCAGGCTATCATTTCTCACACTTTTTTAGAGCAAAGATTGTGTGATAACTGCATGAATCTCTACATTAAATATGGACTATGTAGCAAGAAGAAGAAAAATGTTACCCTGGCTTTTAATTTTTCACTTTCATGAAGCCTATATTTCTTTATACACTTAACCATCAGAAAAAACAATCAATCCACTAAAATGAAGCAAACTAAAACTGAAACAAAACCCCAACAAAAAAAACAAACACACAAAAAAACCCCAACAAAACAACAGAACCTACACAAAAAACCCAAAACTCAACTCAAACCATCTGCAGAATGGAATCATATTTACCTAGCATTTGTATTTGGGTGACAGAAATTGAAATGCTAGTATTGTCTACTCAAAAACTCCCAAAAGTCATTATCTGTAGCTACATGATTGTGAGAAGAATAATTGGACAGATATAAATCATATATTTAAAAACAATCAATTAACATATAACTGCACATACTCCCCAAAATTAAGAAGCCTCAGAGCCCTAGTCCTGACATTGCAAGCATCATATGATATAACTGTCAATTGAACTTTTTTATTAGCTTTATTTAAGGCAAACTTCTACTTTGTATCTCTGCAGCCTTGGTTTTACCCTTCTTGGGCAAAATATAGTAGAGTGCTATTTATACACTGTAGCCCATTAGGCATACTATGGGGCCCTTATATGGCAAACAGCTGTTCATTTTTCTAACTAGAGCTTGAGACCTATAAAGACATTAAGTACTGATAGATTATTGCATCTGACTCTTAACCACTCCATCAGATATACTGCATTTGTACAAGTTTAATAGTTATAAGGAAGACAGTGTAAAATCGTACCAAATGCCTGAGGGTAAACCAGACTCCTGTGTTCTCAGAAGAGAGTCCATTTGCTCACATGCTTTTCATTTACTGTGACACTTGCATATAAAACCCTAATAAAATTTAGTAGTGAAGATAAAAGAGAGCTAATAAAGAATTAAAATGTGTTCTAATTTGTAGGCACATTTGTATGTATATTGACACTTGTAACTAACTTCAGGCACAGATATTTGTGCCGATTTTCTGCTTTTGCTGTGGTTGTCTGACACAAGTGACTAGCTCCGAATTATTCTCTACTTGCTTTCTTAGCTCCAGACAAAATGTGCACCAGCAGTGACCTGCTTTCCCAAGTCTTCACCATGCTTCCTAAGAGTGTTTCCTGTGAGGAAATTATCAGGAGACAGAGCATCAGTGGCTGAACCAAAGCTAGAGAGCACTGAAACAGAGCAAAGAGCAAGCTTCTCTATTGCACTGTATCATTTAAATTAACTCTGTTCTTCACCCCTTTTACGCAAGAATATGTTTTAGTTTACTGGGAGGAAAACGCTGATATAATCAACCACTATGCTATCGATACTGCAAACTTTAGTGGGTTAATCTTCCTCTCTGCTATGAGTTTATAAATTTCCTTGTAAGATTGGTTTAGAATGCACACTGAAACAGGTTTCACCTCAGTAGTGCAGTCCCTACTTTTTGAGGAGCAGGGTAAGTGAGGCCCAAGAAGTACTCATGGTGTGTGGCTCGTGTTTTAGAGCTGACCACTATCAAGGTGTACACTCCACTTGCATTCTACACTCCAGACATACGCCTCAGTTTTCCAGTAGTGTCTCCATGGAAGAAGTAGATGAAAGAATGGTCTCTGGAACAGCTATAGTATTAGTGCTGGTGAGGTCAAGTGTGGAAACAGTAATGCAGAAAATATTTCGAGATCCTGGACAACCTGGATTCATCTATCATACACTGGATGATCGTAAATCAGTGAGTTTACTATTTCAGGAAGTCTGTGTCTGAGAGAGAAGGCAAATAGGGATCTGACTTCATTTTTTACCAATTCTGACAAATGGGACATGGTCTTACTTCTGAATTATTAATTTACTTTTTTATTTCATATGTTTCTATATTTCACTGGAATATTTTTTTATTTATAATATTACTGGAATATCATAAAATGAATTTCATTTTCTGCAGCTTAATTAATCTTATGCTGAAGTGATACCATGTTTTAGGAATCTAAATGTATAATAGATGACACAGGAGAGTGGACAAAGACAGCTGAGCCTTTAATTTTTAATGTATCGCTTTATAGCAAACTCAAGGCAAGCTAGAGTGAAACTTCTCAGTTGTCAATTACTTGTTGATGGATTCAGGTAAGAAATAGACGCATATGGAAAAAGATTACTACTGTTGTTTTTGGTCTTAAGTACCACCCTACCTGACTATTTTCCTTTTTTTTTTCTTTTTTTCCNATAGCCATCCTAAAGACAGAATGACAAAATGGAAGACATTCATTTGTTCATACATTTATGTGAATGGCTACAAGTCTCTGTGAGTATAAATAAAGACCTATTAATAATCAGCCATTTAAAAAACGTTTTTATAAGAGGATAAAGGGCTGATAAACAATGTTTTACCACGGAAGGAAAAAAAAAAAGGAATTATCAAGTCCTAAATTTTTGAAATTCTAGATAATTCTAGACAATGAACTGTACTAATTTTTACTATGAGCACATAAAAAATAAAAATGTAAAGGCCTTTGACAAGACACCTATCTTGTCTCCAGACTTGAGTGCATCAGCAAGATGCAAAAGCTGGAAGAACCCTCTGAAGGAGCAATGGATTATGTAAGAAAAAGTTATTTGACCAAGAGGTCAGGTGCACAGTTAAGTCTGCACAGGAGAAAGTGGCAGTGAAGAAACAACAGAAGTGATTTCCCTGGTGGAAGGTGGCATAAGCAGGTAGCAAGTATCACTAACAAGTTGATCAGATGCATGTCTTTCGCAGCTACTGCTGGTAGTGATGGTGAGCTGCTGCGTCCTGGCAGAAACTAGGATACTAACCTCACTTTCAATTAAATACCAGCCATGAATATCCTTTTCTTTCAGCTGCCATCCTGGCTGGTTAGAAGATAAAGTTTATGGCTCGCTGTCAAATATTCACCGATTCTGCTCTAAAAGTTGAGCAGATAATGCTTAACAGCATCACTGATGCTACTACACTAATGACCTCATTGATTCACACCATTTAAAGCAGCACAGTATTTGAATTTCTTTTCAATACGAGTTGCAATAGAAATAAGCAAAAGAAATAGGCGTATAAATTTAAAAGATTACTGGGATCTTTTCTGTAAGATCTGAAGAATCTAGTTTCCCTTTGATTTTGAAGATAGTTATTTGGAGATATTATCTATAACATGCTTGTTTATGTCAACTGCATTAACACTTTGGGGTTTTTGAAGGCTTATGTGTACGCATATTATGAATGCATATGTGTATGTAAACGTATATATATACATTTGCCAGATGTTGACTTTGCTTTGCATTTGCTGTATTAAGTTTCCAGATACATGACAGATCCTAGCACAGCTCTGTCTGATCGTGTGAAACTGAGAAAGAAGAGATACAGGTTGTTCCTCTCAACAGGAAAATTACAATTCACGTACTTAGGAAATCAGAAGGCAGTCCTTCACCACAAAACATCTAATCCAAACAAGGAGAAGCTGACTGAAAGGAAAGAGGCTGGACAGTGTAAATAGGTAGGCAACATGCAGAGAGTGAGGGTGGGCATTGCATCTTCCCAACTGGCTGCAGTACTCTACCTGTTTCTACTGGGAACATTATGTTTTTAAACAAGTGCAGATTTCAAGGCTGAATCACTGACAGCAAAGACAAATGCCTATAGTCAATCCAAGGATGTATCCAGAATCTGTAAAAGGACTTGGATAGATGTAGGTACCTAAATATTTAAAAACATGCATGTTAAGTAGAGGTATTTACGACCCTCAAGTCAAGAATATACCTTTGCAAATTTCCAAACCTGTGAAAGAGTTTTCTTCCTTCTTACTGAGATACAGTCTTTAAAATGTGCTATTAAGATTTTACTTCAACATAGCTGTCTAGAAAAATCAGGAAACAAAGAGTTTGATTCACAGTATATCATACCTTCAGGTGACATCTCTGGAACAGTGGCCACATAAGGTCCATCCAAGAATTGCGGTTCATTGTCGTTGACATCTCGAACCTTGATGATAAATTCTGATTCAGGTTCAACAGGAAGCTGAGTGCTCCTGTTAATTGCTTGTGCTCTTAGAGTGTAGAAAGGTTTCTTCTCTCGATCCAGCTTCTGCTTTACATAAATTTTACCGTTATATTCATCCATGTCAAAAAAGCTTCCAGCTCCCTCCCCAGTCAAAATGTATTTTAAGCTGCCATCTTTCTTGTCTAAATCTGATTTCAGCTGAAAGTAAAAGGGATAAAAATAAGTCACAGTTTAGGAAGAATGAAGTTTTGAAATATTAATTTGATGCTTTGTTTTGGTTCTACAATGTCCTCTGTCACTAATGAGCCTTCTTGGACACTAGTGTTTGCAAGGAGGTATTGCCACATTTTCAGCCAAACATTTTAATTTTAAAATGTTTAAAATTATTTAATTTTAATATCGATATAACAGACTTATAAATGTGTGATATACCTGAAAAGAGATGCTTCAGCTACTTTGAAGTGAAGGGAATGCATCTAAGTAGCAACTTTAGTTTTTTGGTTTTTAGTTCCCCCACAATTCTGCTGAAAGCAATGGAAATGTCATTTAACATTATCTAAATTTTTTATTATTGCAGATGACGCATGTACTTTTAAAGTTGTTTTTTTTTTACTTAACAATGCTAGGTGTAAATATGTGCAACAGTGACGTTCTGTTTCTGTTGAAATATTAGAGATGAAAAGACATTCTGTGCTGAAAGTCTGTATTGTTTATTCCAAAATAAATTGATAGACATTTTCCATTTCCTTCCAGGATGATCTACATCCTCTGCTGTATTGCTAAAATGAATTTTATGGTGATGATTCCTTTGATGAAGCTGAGCCTTGGAGACAATTTTGGTCCAGCTGCATTTGTTCATGACGACAAAATAGTTCTGTTAGTGTTAGTGATGTATAAGAGAGCAATAATTTAATTTCCTAACATGGCAAGCATCCACAGTTGAATTTTATGGGAACAAAAATTTCCATTATATCACTAATTCTCTATTTTTTCTTCACTTATTTTGGTTTTAGAACAAAAAATATCAAACTTTCTAAGAGCCTGGATGTTAATTGAAAAATCCAAAGTTAAAAAAAAATATTATTCCGCTTGCTTCTCTTACGAAGCAACATGTTTAAAATGCAAACAATATGCCAAACTGTTGACTGCAATTATCTCACTGTTTTGCTTATGTTTATTGACCCTAAAGGTCACTGTAAGTTGCGAGGCCACAGAACGGGAAAGTAACATTTCCCTGTCGGACCTACTCAAATATATCGTAATAACTTCTGAAGCTGCAAAAATAATTTTAGCTTTTCTTTGGAAGAATTCCTATGCTTTTTAAGATTTTCATAGTGCATAATTGTCTGCATGCATCAGATTGATAATTTATTCAGAATGTGACTGGGACACTGCTCTGAGATATGAGGAATGATTTTGAGTTCCTACTCTGAGTTCTGTAAAGGTATTTAAGGCCTAAAATATTCAGAGTTAATTATCTTCGATAGTACAAAAGACAGAATTTTACAGAAGACAGAATTTTCAAGTCTCAGAGAGTTTAGAACCATTTAAAATGTGAACAACTTATATATTTTCAACATAAGTAGTTGTGTGCTAAATATGGGCCATGTTACCACTTTTATAAGTGATCTGGTCTAACTCATTTTAACACCATCCAAATCTGGCATCTCACTAAGTGGCAACACAGATTCTTTGTTACCCCTAAATCCTGGTTTTCTTATCACATAACCCAGGCCATGGGAGAAGTGGTCTATATCTAGATCTTTAAACTAACATGGGGCTCAGATAAGACCACAGAGTGTATCAAACCCTTAGGGTCTGGGAGCATGCCTTTAACTGGCTGCCAGGACATAACCTGTGTTTAGCAATTTCTCTCAGAATCATTTACCCACAAAAAATTTCATGATCTTGAACATGTTAAATGAGAGGTCCCTTACAGATGACATTTGCTGAGAATGAATAGCAAAGGTTCTAAGTTTACTTGTTTTTTTAGGCTGGGAACAAAATAAATGACCTTACCATTGTAAATGAGAACTGAGAACAAGTATTTTTGTACTCATCCTTGTGTATCTGCCATTGCAGTGCTGATGGACACATTTATTTTTTCTTAATCTTGATGATGGAAATGGAGTCATGAGTCTATGTTAAATGAAATTTGAAAATTTAGCTCTGACTGTAAAAAGATTTTGATGTGGAATAGTGATTTAAAAACAGAGACTGTCTACCTTTGTATTTTTTGTTGATGAAGTTTTCTTCAGGACCTTAATTACTAAAAATTCATGTGTTGATCATAGACTACCACTTCATTTGCCGAAAGCAGTGCATATTCTACTCAATAAAAAGACACAGATAAATATGTCTTATTAGACAATGGTTTCACTGCAATGTATTAACAATAATCTTCAACAAAATCCCCAGTTAACCTGTGAGAAATAAAAAGGTGAGATCATGAAAACATATGATATTTATGAAGTTTCTTTGCAGGAAATACTTTCCAAGGCATTGGAAAAGTAATAATATTTTTTTAAAAAACAGTATGTCTTTACTTGTTCTTTCAGAAGTGAGACATCACACTTCCATAGTAACTACTTTGAATGGGCTGTGAAAAAGTAATTAATGAATTTTGAGCACTTCACCCTTTGGGCCCAATTAAATTTTAGTGCTAGTTAATTAGCAGTTAAACTTATTTTGGTTCATTCATCCAAAAAGAGCCTTAAAGAAAAGAAAACCAGATTTCAAGATTAAAATTACTTCTAGCACAAAAAATAAATAATAATAATAAATATAATAATAATGATAAGCAGAGAGAGAAGGGGGCAGATAAACCCTCATTAAGACAATTATCTTACAGCACATTTTTAAAGGAGGGTGAAAAATAATTGCTCGTTGTGCTAAACCTACGTTAATCTAATGAACCATGCAGATTCCTGTAGTTTCTCAGTGGTAAAAGGATTTAGTATTAATCAGCTTCATTAAAAATTAATGAGGGGTAAATCAGCTGCTACTTAGTGTAATAGAAAATCAAGCTAAATACTGTTTGTAAACTACACTACACTAGGTATGGCTGCTTTGATGCAGTGCCAAAAATAGCACAAGCAAATTGCCAGATGTTGATAAATGAGTCCTTAACTTCCATTCAGAAGGAAGAAAGGAACTTTTCAGCTTTATACCTTCATATAGAAGGTATATAGTTCATATAGAACTAGTTTTAGTAACAGCATGCACGTGAAGTTTCCTTGACAGCAGTCCCCAGTGAAGGAAGGTGCTTGGTACTGCCGTGGCCTTCAGCTCTCGGATTTGTCTGACCTTGAAAAAGGTCATAGGAAAGGAGAGATGTAGTACTGCCCTGATAAAGTACAGCTTCCTGATCTCTTTCTACATTTGTTGCTATTTCCACATCACCGGAGATATTTGGCCTTCCAAGTCAGGGTAGAAGCTGCTACTCAGCATGTTAAATCTAACCTTGTAGTGTCCCTGAATCAGTACTTGTCATACCTGTCCAATACACACAGGATTCGGTGAAATCTGTTCCTCAGTTGCAAAAAGAGGCTCCCACAGCCAGCCACGTTTCACTCTTCGAACTGGTATGAAAGACTGAATCATGTTTTGAATGCTGGAGTTCTGTGTGCTGGGAGAGCAAGGCCAAAGTTGAACCAGCATCAACAGGAGATACAGCAATAGAGAGGAATTCATGCTGAACTGTTCTTTCAATCAGTCTTAATCTGTGAAAGAGGAGAAAAAATAAAAGAAAAGCATCGCTTTTGTCTTTCTACTTTTATATATTGATTGTGTGCTAATGTAAGAGCTGATTTTCAGCGTTAAAAACCTCCTCCTCTCCCCAAAAATAAGGAGCTGAAATGAAGTCTGTTTCTTATTAAAATTTTAATAAGAAATTTTTAAAAGATCTTCCAGAATCTCTAACATGAAAGTCAAGTGTTTGACTTCTCTTTATGAATATCCTACACAGAGACTTTTTACACAAAAAAAAAAAAAAA
>VWZV01008579.1:62702-76023 GCA_013397155.1 Irena cyanogastra
AAATCTTTTACCTAAAACTGATTTGAGATCACCCACTAACAGAACAACAACGGTTTTCTTTTTCCGTCTGTTTAATTTTGCCCTCCTTCTCCACACCTTTTGCTTTATGCTACATTTAGCAACTGGGCAGATTGAAATCATAAATCAGGCCTGCTGCATTGCAACTTGCCTAAATAGCATTGGCAAATATATATAAAATAAACATTCTTTGAGAACATTGTACTAACAAATGTATAGGGACATTTTAATCATCAAATCTACCAATAGCTTCAAGTGTCTTAAAAAAAAATTCTATATAATTTAATTCCCTTGATTAATGACTTCTATAGATCTTTTTCATGAGGTTCCCAAGGACATCAGTTATTTATTTTAATCCTGCAAGTGCAAAAAGAACAACTCATGTGGGAATTACCACTACAGCTTTATTGTATTTTATGTTGCTTTATTTATTCTTTTTTGGTATTTTAATTTATGTTCCAGATTTCAATAAGACATTGAGCCTGAAAGTTTCCCACGCACATTTAATTTGAAAAGCAGACTGATATCTGTATTTCTTCTGAGATGGGAGCTAATCATGCAATCAGATTTTGTCCTTGTATTTACATTTTGTGTCATTCCAGCTACCTCCTATCATTCCAGTGTTTTGAGTCCTTTTATAGTTTCCTGCTCATGGCTTGTAAACTGTAGATAAATGACATGAAATGCAAAAGGACATGAAAAACTATTCAGAAAAATAAAAAGAAGATTGTTACCTGTAATCAAAGAAAACAGAGACCAGCTAGATATGCCACTATCATACATTTCTTTGTTGCTCCACATGATAACAGAAGGGTTGAGGGTTTTTGTGATTTTAGGTAATCAGGAGGTTCTGAGTTGTGAGATGCCATAGGCAGTTGCCTTAGTGATAAATTGGCTCTAATCTCCCTTTTCTGACCTCCACTGCTATTCAGCACACTCTTGAGTTTTTAGGGGTCTCTTACATAAAACATCCTCTAATTCTGAACTTCATATATATATATATATATATGGGTTTAGGTTTCCTTCGGTCATGTGGTTTTTGTATTTTTTTCACTCAAAGTCTGTTGTAGAGCATATGAACTTCGCATTTTACGTGCTATAGCCTAGGTAGCCTTCCACTGTAAGTATTAATTTTAATGAAATTTTCTGTCCTCTGGACAGTCAGAATTAGAAGACCACTAGGAAACCTAGAGTTTAATTCATTACTTTCACAAAGGTCATCATATATGCCAGTGTAATAAACAGAGGATATTTGGAAAATACAGATATGTTCTTACTTAATTTGTGTTGCAACTTCATTTAGTAGTGCTTCATAATTTCACTAGGGCTTTGTTTAAACAAAAATCAGGTTAAAGTATCTAGACTGCCTTAAAATTCAAGTAGAGATAAACTGGGATTACTCCGTGGTCTCACGGTTTTGCTACAGGGAAACACGTAAACAAAAGGGCAATAACAATATTTTTGTCCTGAGTTCTTGCTGTTATTGCCAATTCCTGTCAGCCAGGAAAGTAAATTCTGTACATTTTCACTCTCATTTTCTTTCAAATTACTTTTGTGACCTCCTTGGCCCTAACTGAAATATGACTCCAAATATACATCGCTAATGCTGATTATGTTATTGTACTAGTTCACCTTTGCTGTGCAGTATCAAAGGAGCAGAAACAGGGACAGGATATTGGCATGGTGCTAAGGAATCTTAAACATAGCACAGAAATCTCCCTCTTTGGGAAGGGGCCAGGGCCATTATCCATGCTAAGAGAGCCAGCACAGCAATGTGAAAACAAAACAAAAAATCCCCTCTGGATAGAAAGTGTCATTTTCCAAACAAACAAATACGAGGGTTTCAAGTTTTCTTAGTAGAACATTAAAATAAGCTCTACTCTGCAGAGTAATATATAAATCTAGTGTGTTGGTTCTACCCACTGCTGAAACAGTGTCAAGAAGGATTAGGTAAAACTAAAGGAGACAAATGTATGAAGCATTCACACACAACCTCCAAAAGAAAAGAGGTAACATGCCAGCTAGAACAGGGAATAGATAAAGGATTTTAGATCATTTGAACTTGTCTTTTGGGATGTCTTGCCATTTCCTTTGCTTGCTATCCAATGAGTTTTGCAGAATGCAAAGAGCAATATTTAAAATAAGCAAATATGGAAGTACTACAGTTCAAAATTGAAATATGCTTGAACAAAACATTTTACCCTGAGAAGGTGGTTGAACTCTGAGCTATTTCCAAGTTGAAAATTTCCCAGTTAATCAAATTATCTGACATTTTTCAAAGGATTATTTTTTTCCCTGTCGAAGAGAATGAGAAGGGAAAAAATTATCTCATGAAAATCCAGTTAGCTCATATAAAGAGAAAAAGAGGGTGGGCATTTTTGTGCGTGGATCACACCACTTGATTTTTTTTCAAATACTGGTATCAAACCGGATGCTGAACTATTTGCAGCTAGGATCAAGTAGAGACCAAGTAGGCTTTGTGAAAAGGCAACTTTAAAGTAAAATATGATCCATTATCAGGATTCTTGCAATACAGTCTATTTGGATTTATAATCTTTGTGGAAACAGCAACTGATTCAATATAAAGGGCACATAATTCATCTGTAATGAAAGCACTTCACCTTGAAGAGCACTTCCACCGGCTCTCAGTAGAACATTGTTCTATATTGAGAATTCAGGGTGGGGAATTGTGCTTAATGGTAAATTAATTTTAAGAGATCCCTTTTTATCCCATCAGAGGACCATGCTGCTCTTCTGCAATCTTCTGAAAGAATAGTTTGCAGTTGATACCTTACAGTTTAACAGCTGTTTTCAGTACTCTGCCTTTTCCCTCTCTTCTTACACCAGATACTTTTGCTGCCCTTGGCCAGCCCCTCTTGTTTTTTGAATGGAGAAATTGTATGTTGTGAGTTGAGAAAACTATAACAAAAAAAACAAAACAACAAAACAAACTAAAAACTTTTTTTTTTTCCCAGGTTATTTACTACTTGTACAATAGAAGAGAAGGTTTGAAGGAAGAAAATGCCTGATAAGGCAGGAGAGTGACTGTCATGCTTACAGCATATTTTATGGCTTCAACTCCTTCATAAAGATGGTTTCTTTTGAAGGCTAAGGTTAATCTCTTGTCACAGGAGTTTTTTTCTTGCACAGTGTTGAATTTGTTGAGCATTTTATTACAAGGTCTAAGAACAACATCACTACATACAAATCCAAATGCTCATTGCTCTTCAGAATGCCTGTACAATATCACAGAAACTATGGGATTTATTTCTGCTGAGGAAACAGAGGGATAAAAAGAACTGAAAGAAAATTATTATTTCAAGGTAATATATTTTTTATTATTTTAGCACGTTTTCCTAAGTGAAATCCAAATGGCACAAAATAGAAAATACTTGGAGTTTAAGTCCTCTATCCATGTGATAACCAAGATCCTTCCTGGTTTTCTCTTTCTTTATAGAAAGGCCTTTGAGTTCAATGGAATAAATCGAACTCTATAGGTTGTGTTTACTGCAATCAGAAAATGGCAAACTAATCTGAACACATGCCAAAAAACTCCTCTGCTGTAATTGTAACCTGTTTTCGTCACCATAGATGTAGAAATGGAAGAGTTAGAGTGCATTATGACTACTGGAAAACAAAACACGAACATATAAACATCTATACAGAAATATTCTACATTTTAGAAATAGTTCAAAAGTTCAAAGTAGAAAATAGATTCCAACACTAGAAGTGATGAAGCTATTAGCATCACTGGTGGACTATTGCTGTACATGAAGGTTGTAGCCCTTAAATGACCAAAACCAACTCCAATTTATCTTAGCACACTGAGGAGCTTGTATGTGATTTAATGCTATCAATTTGCTTTTCTTTCATACATATATATGTAACTATTTTTTAAAATGGTAAATAGTGGTAAACTATTATTATATTTCAATAACTAGCTGCATAAAGGGATAGACCTGAATACCTATAAAAACTACTGTTGAGGTATGCCTCAAAAGTCTTTAAGGCTTTGTGTCTCTAGTGTCAGATACTTGAATTAATTTTTTTAATGCAGAAAATTGTTTCAACGGTATTTTATGACCAATTTTTATAAATATCTTGGTATTTCAAAATAAAAATAGTGGGTTTGCTATGTGAAAACCATGTAGTTTAGCATCTCAGTTTTTCAAATCTTGTTTTCTTCAAATTAATTTCCTCTCTTGAGAGAGAGACATGAGAACATGCAAATTTAAATTAGATTTTTTTTTTTTTAAATTTAACTGAGTTTTCATTAATTGTGCGGTAATTTCAAACTAATCTTTTACTAACTCTTGAGCTCATGAAGCAGCGCCGGGCAGGACAGAGCAGGCTGTGACTGATCACCCCCTCCCGCGCGGTGTGTCAGCAGCGCAGCCCTGGGCTGAGTGCCCGAGCTCGGCGCTGTGACTGGCAGCGGGGCCGGGCTGGCTCGGCATCCCGCTTATCCCCGGTTATCCCCGGTTATCCCCGGTTATCTCCTTCCCCCAGCTCTGGGAGTAGCGAGCCACCGGCGGCTGCTGAGGCTGTCACCCGTGGCTCAGCCTCGCATCGAGCAATCGATGTGTCTGATGGGCAAATACCTCGCAGTGTATTTACGCAGATGAACTTGCTGCCACTTGACAGAGTTCCAACCTTTTCCACCTATTAAGGAAGGAAACAATAATGCTGTCCTCTTCTCTCCAGGGTTTTCTATATGCTGCCCCTGACTGTGTCCTAAATGAATCAAGAAATCAATTTGCAGCCTCTCAGACTCAGTTAAATCAAACTTATCCACAGTTTCTGCTAAGTAAAAAACATGCTATGCTTCTCCTCAGTACCCACCGTCATTTTAACGAGATCTAGCAGAGCCTTGGCCAAAGCTACACTGTCCAAAATGTTTAATTTTGCCTTTTTTTCCTCCTTTTAGCTTTCCTTGTTACCTTTTTATTATTTTATTACTTTACCTTTATTAATATTATTTTTACAAATTGTTTCTTCTCCTAAAATCATTGTCTGCCAAATACAGCTGCTAAATGAGGTATAAAATTAATTTTATCACCAGAAGAATGGAACATAATATGGAGTAAAGTTATTTTATTGAAAAATAGTGACTACAAGATGAAATATTACAGTGTTCATTGCAAACTCATAGATATTATAGGCCTGGTAATAACCTAAGAGTTTATCTAATTTTTTTCATGTGAGTGTTTATTCTTTATGGCACAGATAATATTTTTGCTTTTAGTAATACAGAGCCTAAGGCTCTCATATTTTCTTGAGATGGCATTTATTAATTTAAACACCTGAAAGTTAAAGACTTAGTGTAATGGCCTATGCAGCCTCCCTAAATAGTCAATGGAAAGAGAAAAGTATCTGTGCTTTATAGCATGGTAAGAAAGGTAAGCAGCACATGGAGCCTAAATCACCATCTTTCTGTCCAGAGAGAATCCTGGCAATTAACCTAAAGTAATAAGTTACTTAAAGACATCTACAAGCAGGTCACATGTTCTTCTATTTGGAATGTTTTCGCTTCAGGTAGCGAAAGATGTTTCCAGTAAAGGAAATTAGACCAGAACAAAGATGCTTCACAGATAAACTAGTTTAAAATAATGTTTAAAATTCTTAACTAATATGCTATTTATCTTCTTGGTACAAACTACTTTGAATTATAATATAGGCCCTTTTTTTAAACCATTTTTTTTCTAGAATGAATAAGAGGAATAATGTTATCCAAAGGAGTTGACATTTCTTTTTTTTCCACTATATTTAAAAAAAAGATAAACAAAAAACTTCAGAAAAATTTTTCTCACATATTTTAATCCCTGCTTAACTAGCTGATTGCCAGAATGCTTTTTCTCCATATGATTACTAAGATTTATGATCAATATGATCATAATGTCATAGTATTATTGTATCATACTAACACATAAATTCTAACCGCTATGTCATGTAGAAAAAAAAAAAGCTTCTCTTTCAGATACGAGAACACATCAAAACAAAACGAAGTTTTATTATCTCCCTTTATAGTGATTTTGTCACACATACATTAAAATTCTCTCATTTTTCATGCATTAGAAGTAAATATGAGTTCAATCTTTCACTGACATGAATTCATTCTCCAACAGGTTCTGCTATATCAGCTCGCAGGATCACCTCATTTCCCTGGTTTGGGTATAGTGAGCATTGCTCCAACATAGCCAGACATAAAAAAAAAGCGAGCCTACAGGCAACAATTATGAATTCCTAGAAATCTAAAGTTGCTGCCAGTTGAAGGCCACTGAAATAGTTCCAAGAGAGTTTCTCTTCAGATATCCTACTGAAATAGTGTGCTTTTTACTCTCTTTGACGTTTATGATTGGTAATACTCAGGAATACACTCTATCATTTTTATGATGCAACAGTTTTTGCTGTGCTGTCTAGTTTTCATTTGAAACAAAATAGGCTGAATCAGACTGTAGTAGCTCAGACTTAAGCAGTATTTCTCCACTTGGAAATCAGCTATTATTCTGAAGAGGCTATCTATCAGAAAATAAAAAAAAAGAAAAGAAAAGAAAAAAGAAATAAACAGGCAAATTACACTACAAAAACCCAATGGAGGAAAAAGCAAAAATCCATGATTTATGACAACTAAACTGTTATTCACATCTCTGAATTATTTACCTTTGCAGTTTGTGTAACGTAGATGGCAAATGTGAATATAAATTCTTATTTCAGAGTTTCTTTGAATGTTTCATGCATGCAACAATACTGTGCTTGTAGACACTACATTTGGGAGTAAGTTCTTGCTTTAAATTTTATTCTCTTCTGAGAGAGTAATTTCATTTTGGGGGGAAATAAACAATATTATCTGCTGAAAACAACTTCTTTTTTAAATATTTAATTATTTGGAGGGAGTTTGGGTTAATTAATCTCAGGTTTGCTCTTTAAGGACTCAGTGTAATGGAAATTTTGTTCTTTTTGTCAGTGCTGGGTTGCTAAGAGCACTCAGTTACATGTCTGGGTCCTTCAGATGGTGGTGGTGGGACTAACTCTGCCCATCAAATGAGGATCCTTCATGATCCAGTCTTGGACTGTCACTGAGGGTTGCTCAGGCTCCCATTGTAAGCAGTTTGTGCTGCTGCTCTGCAGTAGCTGCCAGCAGAGGAGAAAAGCTCTGAAAATCCCAGTCACAGCCACAGTCATGGGCTGGTGCAGAGTGCTGAGTGTTTTAACTGGGAATCCCTGCCAGATATCCACCCATGGGACCAGTATTTGATGGGGCTGGAGTTGCTCAGAGTTACATGGGGTAGAGACCCCACAGTACGTGAGGAGAGAAACTCTTTGTGTACATGCGAGAGGGAATCGGAGAGACCCATCCAACGCGGTCCACCACATGGCAGAGGCTGCTCTGTTGACCTGTCTGAACTTCTTCCTGGAGGGCAGTGTCACTGCCACTGCCACAGGCTGCAGGCCAGAGGGGCAGTGTCACTCATAAAATTTCATATAACTTTGATTAAAATGGTCAGCCCATTATCCTACACATCGTCAATTTGGCCTTATGCTGTGACAGTCTTTGAGTCTAGGCTCTGTTTTCCCATTACCTATAAGTGGAAAAAAATTTTCTGTAATATGATCGCTTAACAAAATAGCTGAGATAAAGAATTGAGTAGAAGAAAATTAGATGTGAGGCACCAGAAAATGGGTCTAATTTTGTAACACTTGCACACCCCTGAAAGGGTGCATAAAGAAGCCGAGCAATCATCACAGTTTATCTCTATGTGACATTTCCAAATGCTTTTTATACATTTTCTGAGTCAGTCTTTTATGAAAATAGCCATGTATACCAGCTATCTAATGACCTGGCATTTGAAACCAATTCAATTTGTATGTTAAATTTGATGTTAGGGGAAAACCAATACACTTAGCGCATTTTCGTTCTGTAAGACTAGTTGTTGTCTTAATTTGTCTGGAAACATCTTTTTATTTTCCAGGAGCATCTCATGAGAGATAAAGTAGCATAAATCACCCCAGCTCTTCTACTACTGGGAATTACTCTTAAGGGTAAATTTTGGCCTAGTCAATATACATCACAGTGATACCTAGAAACAGCACCAGCAATGCTCTTATTGCTCTCCAACAACTATCTGCATCTCATGGAGGAATGAGAAATCAACTGTTTGTAGTTGAACTGGGCAGTAATTGAAAGGAGAGCTGTTTTCTAATCTGTTAGCAAAGATTGAAGGTTTACAGTTTGCATTATGTTGGCACATGCCTTCCTCTCTTTTATATTCCTGTATTTTTCTGCAGATTCCATGGGATGCTAAAGTGCCTGGAAAGGATGTCTCGAGAGTGGCAAATTGTTATGGCTCATGGACCCTTGAACAATGAACCCTTTCTGTGTTTTCTACCTGAAGTATGAAAGACAGAACAAATTCACTCCATCAAAAAAAAAAAATCTCATTTCATATTGCTTCAAATGTCATGGATAAGTCAAAACGGCAAGCAAAGTTAGGACTGCTCCTAACTTTTGATTGTTTTCATCTCCTCAAAAATACATGACTAGGGAGCTTCTCAACCAGTTTACATGTGCAGGCTGGTGCCAACATGTAACTCAGAGCATGTGTGCTGTATGGCTATTTTCAGTGAATGTCTAAAAAAGATGCAGAAAATATTTAGGGTATTTTGTATTATATAAATTCTTACAAGCTGCTGTGTTACCTTTTTTTACAAAGTTTGTTGGCAGATTTCTTGAAATTTCCAGACTGCTTCAAATCCTTCATAAATCACAGAATAAAGATTTAACAAGGAGTCATATGTGTTTTGGTTTTGGATCTCATGTTTAGTCTTACTCATGGAGTGGGCACAAGCCCTAGGGAGTGAGCTCTGTTCACTTGTGACAGCACCCAGTAAACCACAATCTCTTTTCAAAGCAAGGTTAGATATAGATCTTTGTTCCATCTCCTGATAGATTCTGCTTGGGATGTATAGGTCTCATTTAACAATATAAAGTTGTTAAAGAGATGTTAAATACATAAAGCTTTCTTTACAAAGATTTTTGATCCTTTTTTTTTTACTAAGCAGTTTTGACAGATTATATTATCCCACCTAAACTTATGAATCACAGGAGGCTGATATTCCCCACACACCCTAGATATCCTATTCACCATTCTGAAAAAGTTGTCTACAGGGAAAGGAGTGTGTAACCATAGTGTCTTTACCATTTGACAAGCATTGTCTCTTTAAATCCTTTTTAATTTCTGTAGTCGTGGTAGTTAAAGAAAACTCATCATTCTGATTACACCATCCAAATACTAACAATGAAAAGCCTCAAACCTTCTTTAGGTTGCATGTAAATGAGCAAAGAGCATTTGAAATATTTGTTATTATAATAACAATGTCTATTGCTGCTTAACACACTTGTAAACCCAGCCTTAAACAGAAAATTTTTAAACAAAATAAAACCTCAAGAACTTTAATTTTCTGTTTTATTTAACACTGTCTAAAAGATCTGTAAAATACTGAAAAATTTTGTAGACATATTTTGCAGACATGGTTAAAATTGAATCACATTAAATACTTAAAGATAGTATTCAGTCACACAATTCAGTTATTCTTTAGTTACTTATATTTTATAATTTACTCTACTAGAATGTCTTTTGGCTTCCAAGGTGTCAAAATTATGTGTGAAAAGTAAAATGTTAAATGGCATTTTACATTTCTTCTAATGTTTAGTTAACAATTTTAAAGTTGCAACAACTGTCATTCACTAGTTATAAAAAATACATATACAGTGTCAATGCAAAAAAGTTTTCCGTCCACAAATTTAACATTGTATCAGAGTACATGTGTTAGAGATATCCCTCAAGATAGCCTTAGCAATCTTCAGGTATTGTATATTTAATTTCAGTTCTGTGTTTGCAGATACAAAGTCTTTTATTGAGATTTTTCTTTCTTTTTTTCTACTTCTATAGTAATTAAATATTCCTTTTTCCTTAATTATGTTGTCTCAAAAGGAGTTTGCTTTAACAGTTAGATCTGTGGCCTGAGACTGAAAGATTCTAATTTAATATCACCTTTCACTGGCAAGGTCTTTGTTATGTTTGTGTCCCTAATAGAAAGCCTGGGAGAAATGTTCTTTTGCAAACATCATTAACAGTTACATCTCGTTAGCAGCAGCAACTGCAATTTCCTTTGTGCTACAGGCAATTCACATGCAGAGAAGAGACCTTGACGTGTGTATCCTAAGCAGAATTATGTCCCCTGCTCTGTCCCGTGTGGTCTTGAGCCGCATCAACTTCCTCGGCAATGGATGTGTACTATATCTGCCTAGCAGGGTCTGCAATGGATCCAGGATAACCAGGACAGCTGAGACAACCACCAACACTCTCTGGCCCTTTGATTCATCCATTTGCAAAAACAAATACGTTGTTGGATAAAGAAAATTGGAAGGACAGATAAGAAAAACATGTTATATCTCACTCCCTTCAGCATCAAAGGTGTCGGAGCACAGTCAAAATTGCAAAAAATTAAGGGATTGTGGTAAACCTATCTCTACTGCCTGTAGTAGAAATCAAAACTTTCTGGGACTTACAAAGTAAAAGGAAAATAATGGTTTTCACCCAAAAAGGATCTAATATTTTAATTCAGTATTATCTATTGTATTGTTAGATCTATTGGCAAAATTACCTTAAAAATTAAACTCATTTAAGAAATAGCCAAATATTTCTGATTAAGTTAAACAAGAAGATTCCAAGTATGTTTTTAACAAACACAATGCAAAGATTACGCAATGGAAATTTCACCCAAAATAACTACAAAGTATCAAAGCAAATAAACCAAAGAGTAATGATGAAGAGCAACAAGTAGCTTAGACCAAAGACATCATTAAAACATGCCTGTATAGAATATAATATATTGTTTTCTTATTTTAATGTCAAATTGTGCTGATAGCATCTGAAAATTACTTCATATAGGTAATTGTAAAACATTCTGACATATGAAAGTAGTATATAGACTTCATTTTTAAGATACTATACATTTCTCAGTTTTGAATATAAAGTGTGCATTATAATTTCATAAATTACCTTACACTAAGTAAAGAAGTTAAATTTTGCTTCTAAATATCCATGGCTTTCCATAGTAGATTTTTGACTTTGTTCTTTAATTTTAAATTACTTTTCTTAGAGTATTTTTTGAGCAAGGCCCTCTCTCATCCTCTCTCCACTACCTAAAAATAAGTCCAAGAATAGATTTTCACTGTCTGGCTCTTTCACTGATGCATTTTTTATTCTGTAAAAATGCAGAAAGTCTGAACAGTCCTATATTCATTTTATCGAAATGCTTGGTTCAACACTTCCAACAGAAAAAAGCTGAACACTGAAATGTGTCTTTGTAACTCCTAAAACTGAGTCCACAATTTAATTTTTGCGCCTTAATGCAAATTCATCCAGTTATAAAATAAAAGTAGTTTGTCTGGAGTGCTTTTGCAACCACCACTGATTCTAAGTAACAGTCTATTAAAAAATAATACTATAATGCAAAACTGTGAAATTCCCACCAAGTTCATAGCAAAATAATTTGCAGAAACGAACACGTTGACAGACACTTAGTATTTTAATAACAAATCAACAACTGTTAAATATCTCTGAGCTATATTCTACTGGATGTTTTTTTTTTGCTACTGTCTATTTGAAGAGTCTGAGCTTTAAAAATAAATGATAGCAAGACCTCCTTATAGAAGTGTTACAAAAGACACATGCAATGCAAATATTTTGCCAGTGTATGTAATGCACTGTCCTTTGAAAAACCCATTAAGAAACTGTCATTTCACACTCAAGTCCTGGAAAAAGTAGAGGCACACATTTTCTGTGGTCTGAAAGACTTTGCAGTTGCTAGCTGGGGGATTATAAAGAGAAATGGGAACAGAAATGTGAATGAAAACAAGAAAAAATATATTATTTCTGTTACTGTGGAGTGAAGAGTAACAAGACAGAGAGTATTTCCTATTGTTCCTTTAAAACAAGAAAATTTTCACTCTTGATGTCACCCTCAGAAATTGTAGGCACATGTTCATGACAATCGCTTGCGTGAGTGCAGATGAAGCATTCTGTCACAGCTGGGGGTCTTGCAAAAAAATGGATTGATAGCATGAAAATTTTAATGTGCAAGCTGAACACGAAACAAGCAAAGTAAGTATTTCTTCAGGTAAATCCAATTCAGAAATTTGGAATTTCACAGATTAGTTAGACGGTGGACTCTGAAGAAAAAACAAAAGCAGATCTCTCTTTCTAGAGGTTTTGAGGGCTTCTGGGTTTGTCTTTGCCTTTTGTGTCTTTTGCACTGGAGGCACAGAGATAAATGTTTTAAGTTTGATTTTAGAATATAATAAATTAAAAAAGAAATATAGAGATATATCTTACCTGTGTAACTTCAGGGCCTTCTAGAGGAATAAAGGAATGGATATCGCAAAAGTTTCATGAAACATGGGATGCAGAGAAGTAAGCAGTTCTGTTTTACTTCACAAATCCTCAGAAAGCTCTAGGAGTTGCAGCTTCCTGCCAGTATAAGTCAGTTCTGCTTTTACTTTTGAAAACTCACAGTATGACACTGCTTACTGCATGCTATTTTGGGTGCCCTGAGTAAAACTATGAACACAGGCACTTTTGTGCAAAACATCATAAAGCCTCTCTGATGTTCATTCAGAGTCCAGAATTAAAATGCAGAAGGCTCTAGCAAGCAAAATACAAGCTGATTTTCTTCTTCCTAGTGGAAAAATAAAGTACTCCCTGGCAAGTAACCAGGGTGGTGGGAAGGTAATTTATTTTGTGTGAGAGCATTCTGCAAGTGAAAGGGATACGCCCTCTGTTTAGAGATTAGTCAGGGAAAAAAGTGGTCAATTTAGAGCAGTCACAAAAGTTAGTCAAAGAAAAGAGTTTTTATAGACTGGGTTTTGCCCTCTGGCTATTTTTTTTCCACCAAATAATTTAGTTTCAAGAATCATACAATCTTCACGCTGAGTAAAAAAAATATGCCCAAGATATCCGTTTATCTCCTTACATGTTTCTAGAGACATTAAGTGAACGTCTTTTCTTTTGTTATAATTCTCTGTGAAAATTGAATTTTATCTACTAGCTAATGTTGGGGTTTTATAGTCAAATGAAAAAATATAATAAAAATAATACAAGTTTAAAAAAAAATTAAAAAACACCTAAAAATACTGTGGAATAATTATGCAACAGGTTGTAATTTTTCAAAGACATCAGCTTTTATCTTAAATCAATTTAGGAAATTTTGAGCAATAATTCAAATAGTCATTGTGCCTTTA